>JAUPFT010000021.1:30982441-31247441 GCA_036936625.1 Parnassius smintheus behrii
AACTAAGGCGGAATGCCCCATAACCTGTTATTATACCGGCTACGCTTCTGAAGAAGTCTTGGTCCTGCCACATAGTAAAATGTATTTTAACTTATTCGATCGGTCCAATATGTCCGATAATTTGCTGTGAGCGTGGTTAGGTATTTCGTACACGGACGGCGTAATGGACAAATATCTAGGGTGGGAAATGCTTCATAAATAAACATTGTCGGGAATTTTGCGCTTTGTCAGCTTCTTGAACGATTCCGGTGCGAGGTGGCACGACTTCGTTAAAGATTACGAGGACAAAATGATCAAAGCATACCTCTAATAATGAAAATTTAAAGCGTAGATAAAGTGGAAGAAAAGAAAGACTAGTGACCATGAAATAATAATTCATATATTACACATTATGTCAAAATTATTTACTCTGCATTATTAGAACTTTGGTTCAAAATAAATACGATTTAAATTGAATATTCCATTCAAAGACATGATTTTTGAATTTGAATTAGAATTGAAAATTATTTCTTCGTCCTTCTGAACTAAATGGACTAGAGCCAATAGAACAGGCATCATAGTCGTACACGTTAAATTGGCATGACACAGCCACAAAAAGCTTTTGTATACGGGCGGGTATGATACGCGGTTGATAGGTTCTAGTGGACGTAGTAGTAACAGCCGTAATGTTTCGTGTCTGATAAGTTCATAACACTTTCATAGTATGAGCCGTTGTAGTGGTCCGAGACCTTTAAGAAGGCTTAAGCACGACAGTGTCAAGATGGCTGATGTAGAAGATTATGTTATGGTAGCACGGTTCCGACTTACTAATGTATTTTGATAAGGCGGTCCGCATCGATGTTTGTCATGAACAGAATGAGGGACATTTTCCACTGGCTTTCTTTACAATATACAAACGAATTAACCATTCATCTGATGGTAAGTGTCTCTTACAGGACACAACTAAAACAAAAAGGTAACAGGCACTTATTCACTACTTTGTATACAATGATGTTTACATACATTGTGATGTGCCCTACTTCAGACCGGAATATTACTGCTTCTCATACCCTTCTGATACCGGTACCTTACGTACCGGAACACAGTAGTGGATGCACAAAAACCAAGCAGCAAAAGTAGACAAAAGGTACCAAGGTATAATTTTATTCAAAAACATAATTTCAGAAGATACTATTATAGTAATAATAAAAAACACACAATGAATTCGTATGAAATCAATGAAATAAGTTAATTGCAATTTTAAGTGGTGATTTACCACGTGCTCGACGGTGAAGGAAAACATCGTGAGGAAACCTGCATTCTGAGAAATAAGAAAAAGAATATTTCGGGGACATGTGAAGATCGTCAACACGCATTGGAGCAGTGCGGCGGACTATTCTTTGCCTTAAAACCCTCTCAGAAATGGGAAAAGGCCTGCGCCCAGCTGCAAGACGCGTAAAGGCTGCAATTTTATTTTATAGATTACAGATTCTATTTTAAGATCGATTAATAACAAAATATTATTCATGATATTCAATACACAACATTGTTTATAACAGTGATATTTGAAATTTATTAGCCCTAGAGCCCTAGAGCTATAGATGGCTTTTGACAAAATTGGAACGTGTTCAAAGAAAACGTATAGTAGTTATTGAGTAATTTCAGAATATAACAAAATCATTATCAAAATTAAATATGGGCTTAAGAAAGTACGAATCAATAAAGGATAATCAGACTTTTAATAATGTGAAAGCCGAGGATTATAGGAATTCTTCACAAAACAACTCAAGTAGAAATCGAATATATACTAAAGTATAATAACGAACCCTTTTTAATAAAGACCGCCTTGTTGATCTAGTGATCAAAAACGCGATTGCCGATCATTAGGGACCGGTTCGAATCCCGGGTCGGACCAAAATCAGTTTTTCCTGCAAGAAATTCTTAGTAGCAACCCTGAGTCAGGAAGTTGGCGGTGTTTCACCCCCGTGCCTCGGAAAGCACATAGAAGTCGTTGGTCCTATGCCTGATCTCTGTCCAGTCGTGTCGACTCGTATCGACCATGGGACTATCAGAATGTTTGCGCATATACTTGGGCACTATAACTTGTCCTGCGCAGATGGTCGACCATGGGACTATGAGAGTGTTTGCGCATATAGTTGGGCACTATAACTTGTCCTGCGCAGATGGCTAGCCTCCGTTGAGACTGGGCACCGTGACCGGAATTCGGTCTGGAGGACATCTGTAGGAAAAGTCAAGCATCAAATAACAGCAGGCTTAGTAAAGTTGACTTTTTAAACGACAGAAAACTAATAAATTACTATCGGTAGTCGCCTGAGGGTTCAAATTCGACAGTTATTCGTAATGTTTTTAAATTTGTATAATAAGCAAGTTATATTCAATATATAAAACAGATATCTAAATCACAAAATGTAAAACCAACGCTATCTCGCCTCGACATCAACTCTACAGACTGTTAAAAAAGGAAACAGGAATGAACTGCGGCATTTTTTTTTTGATTGAGCGTGGCAACTATGGCAAAAAATTCTGAGGCAATCTATGGGAGAGGACTTTGTTCAGCAGTGGGCGTTTATAAACTGTAATGGTAATGCAATAGAAACAGTGAACCTCCAACCCTTTAGAAGGGGTTTCTGTGATTTATTTTTCAGTCTGATTTATTTATGTACGTAATCCTTTAAAAAATATCTTTAGAGTAAAGACGTGAGGAAATAACAGAGTACCTATTAATAAGCCCTGCAACAAATTTCTTTCGCAGCCGCTCCCGTGGGCCGTAACGTTAATTCTTTAATTAACCCCGCACGGGTCCCACTGCGAATTAGAAGGAATGGCGAGACAGCTCTGTAGTTGTCATTTGTCTCTATTTCGGGCGGCGACAGAGCGAGGGGACTTTTTATTCCCAATTGTTTTCGGCAAATTTTCATTTGTGTTCCCATGGCGACTTTAACTTTCTATTTTCGAATTTATTCTTCAATATACCTACATAATAGAAAACTTCATTTTTAAGATATTATATAAATGAATGTCTTACAATAAGTTAATTATACGAGCATGTACATTTTTCATAAATTGCAGCCCAACAAAAGTCCGCTGCTAAACCTAGGCCCCACCCATATACTGCCGTATACTGGATATTTATCATTATTAATGGTTTCTTATACTATTTTTGATCTACATATTATAGCCTACATACGTTCTACTGCCGTACTACCACCGTTACTAGATGGTAGGATGGTAGGTACTTTTTTATAGAATAAGGATGAAAAACGAGCGCATAAAGTAATTGGAAACTGTGGCCCATAGACCCTACATTTAACCTCGATTAAGAATCAAAATGTAGATACGCTGTCACCCGTGGGGCTAAGATGGAATGCCTCGATTCCAGTTAAACGGGTCTCCGGTTCTCTACACTCATCACACGAAACACAGCGACATTAAGCTGCTATTTTACGCTTGTATTCTGTGAGGACGTGGTCCTCCCCGGTTGAGCCGACCCATTCGCGTTACAACTATGCTATAGTTACAGCGTAACTCTACCACATACATAAAAATCTCTTATTCTACTTAGGAATCCATCTGAGTAGGTATCACCCTCATACTTATCCCTTATAAGTAAAAAAAGATGACATCTCGCTAAGCTCACATTACATGTAAATAAAGTTTATTAGCATTTTGGTCTCATGACAAAGTGAAGAGGATAGGATAGCATTACATATGCCTACATTGTGATTGTGCAAAAATGTCATATCTTGCCTTTGAACCTCGTTCCGAGAACACTCTATCAAAACATGGTGCACATCTTCTACAGTAATACACTGCAGGCAATTAGGGAAGTCTGAAATTCCTATTAGAAATATGAACTTATTTGAGTTGGTCACGCTAAACAGCTGTGCTCGCACCGCTGTATTAAAGTTTGAAGCATATAGAGAATCACCAACGCTATAGCAGTTACAGTCTGTAAAGCATTCACCTTAGTCCTCAGAGGTGACAACGCATATGTAGCCTTCTATGTTTAAAATTGTCTAACAACAAGTGTCTAGGGTAGCACGTAGCCACTTACTATAACATAGATTAAGTAATTTTGTTACTTTAATAATATTTAAAAAAAACTAGGCCTCCTTATTTATAGAGCAATTACGCGCTTCTCCAGTGCGTGTTGGCGGATTTCACGGGTCCTTGAAATTTACATTTCTTGGACTTATTAAATCAAGAATTAAAATTTGCAATTTAAGTATGTAATCAGTAATCACCAATAGATATTAAAATCAAAGTACTACTACGCTACGCACACCTAAGGCTGCATTCACGCTTTGTCATTAATTCCCACAACTCCACACGATATTCACCGGTTACAGTAACCTGTTTCAAGGCGTAAAAGGTAATTAACATGCAACTCGATATTCCCTCGGAGAGTATCCTTAGAGATTTGTAATAAGGGGAGAAAAGCCCATTAAGGGAATAAAGGATTACGATATTGGTTTATTAATTGGCAAGACGTGTTTCTTGTTTGCACCTTACGGAATTACAAACGAAATTATAAGGTAACCGAGTTTGACACCCGATAAAAAGCCTTATTGTAAAAATAATATTATTTGAAAATCATCGCTCCCTGAATTCGAATTGGAAATCGTTTTATGAAGGCTAGATAGAACAGACTATCGACTATATAACAACCTATCGCGTAGCATAAAATTGTTTTCTGATAACCGTTATAAATTTATAAAGTTATAAATTTTATACGTGGTAGAGCCATGCTGCAGGTATATTAATAGTATAGTTGCAGCACGAATGGGTCGGTTCGACCGGGGAAGGACCACACTCTCACAGAATACCAGCATCAAACAGTAGCTTAATGCTGCTGTGTTTCGTATGGGGAGTGTAGAGAACCGGAGACCCTTTTTACTGGAAACGAGGCATTCCATCTTAGTCCTCACGGGTGACAACGCATCTGCATTTTGATTCGCAATCGAGTATAGATGTAGATGTCTATGGGCCACAGCAACCACTTACCATCAGGTGGACTGTGTGCTCGTTTGTAACCCTATCCTATAAAATAAATAAAAAAGGATGATTATTTTCTAAGATTCCTATGCAAAAACAAATCTGTGTTTATTACTTCGTTTGTAAAGTCATAATTACCCTTGACCTGATTTGGTTCTTACCTTGAGTATCCCGCAAAGAAACGCTTCATTATGGTTTAATCATTATAATTAATAGAACACAAGTAATTACCGACTTTATCTACATGTAATGTAATAAATATAATATAATAAATAAAGGAGAAAATTTATATAAATTATATTAATTATAATTTATATGTATTTCATTTATATACAATACACAATTAATAAATAAGTACCTGGTTGACCGAGCTTTGCTCGGTATTTTTCGCTCGATTTTTTTTTAATTGGTGTGTTTTGGAAATTATATTTAGATACAAATTACATACTGATGAAATATAAATAATATTTTTTTTATCTAAGCGACATAACAGAAAAAACGGAACTGGTTATTTGAATAAAAAATCATGAGTGCAATATTTTAATTTAAATTTTCTTGTTTTTAAAAAATACCAAAAAAAAGAGCTCGAAAAAATAGATTTTCTCAAAAAAGAAAGGAACTTGAAAAAAAATTGAAAAAGTCGGTCGGTCGGTCTGGGCTCAAACCGGGGTTTTACGATTCTGTGACCGCCCATTATACCAATTAAGCTATTTATAATCATTAACAATCTGTCAACTTCTGTCTTCTTATTCTAACGATATTGTAGCAGTTTTTCATTGCCTAAAAACACGGTTAAAAAGACATTTTCTAAAAATAAATCCTAGCTAAATCTATTTATTATCCCCGAAACTCCCTGGACACAAAATTTTATGAAAATCGTTGGAGCCGTTTCTGAGATCACGATTGTATATATATATATATATATATATATATATATATATATATATATATATATATATATATATATATATATATATATATATATATATTTATAGGAGGGAGTTATCAGTATCAGGGAGTTATCGGTGGTAAAGTAAAATAGTACCCAGATGACCGAGCTTTGCTCGGTTTTTTTTTTAAGTTACATTTAGATACAAATTACATGAATAATAATTTTTGATCTTATTGACATAATAGAAAAAACTGAACTGGTTATTTGAATAAAAAATCATGAGTGCAATTAGTTTAATTAAAATTTTCTTATTTTTAAAAAATAATTAAAAAAGGGCTTTTGGGGAGGGAAGGGAACTTGAAAAAAAATGAAAAAAAGTCGGACCCAAGACGGGATGCGAACTCGGCATTACGATTTCATGACCACTCGCTATCCACTTGAGCCATTATTATCATTAACAAAGTGTCAAAATTTACCTTCTTATATTGTAGCAGTTTTTCATTACCTGAAAACACGGACAAGACATTTTCTAAAAATAAATCCTAGCCAGATCGATTTATTGCCCCCGAAACTTTCTGTTATTCTATTGTATCGGCATACACTTACTCGTAACAGCCAACTGCAGTTATTATTTCCATCTACGAATGTAATTATTATATCTTTAAAAAAAGTTAAAAGTTAAAATTGCTAAAAAAAGAAGTTATTTATTTGCCACCCTTAGCCCAATATAATTTTTTTATTGTCCCGTATTTTCTATCTTTGGGGGCAGTATTTTTTCTTTAAACTTTAATGGGACCACCCTTAAGCTGAACACTATTTAATAATAAAAAAGAATTATTAAAATTGGTTTACAATCTGCGAGGATATCCCGTAACATACATGCAAAAAAGAACACACTCGAATTGAGAACCTCCTCCTTTTTGAAGTCGGTTAATAAAAAAATTCATAAACTTACAGCCTAGCATAGCATTAAACATACGATCCAAAGCTCACGCACACAGGCCTCTTCGTTGAGAGAGCAATAAGATTTAATAAGACCACGCTGCTCCAGCGCCTGGTGGCGGACTTATGTCTTACAAATATTTTATTGAGTATCATAAAATTAACGGCGATCACTTAGCTCCTAAGTAACTTCGGCTCGTACGAATCTTATTATTAAATATAAGGTTTTACAAATTCGGACCAACAAAGAAAAATTGCGAACTGCGTTTATATAAAGTGACATAAAAACCATGCTTAACTTATTGACAGAACATCAGCGTTTGTTGAGTCACAGTGGTTTGTGGAGTGACAACAACAGCAGGCGTTGTCGTCACTCCACAAACGAAACACATCGAAGCCTAAATCACGCTATCAAAGTTCTGAAGTAAATGCAGTGTGTATAGAATAGCTCCTAACTATATGTGAAATATATATGCCGCCGGGCATGTGAGTGGTATTTCACATATTATGCACCTAAAATCATTTGCAACCAAAAACAATTTTAGATGCATATGCATGCGTCCAGCAGTTAACTTTTACGGGCTTATTAAGAAAGAAAGAAGACAGTTGTGTGGCGTGACGGCTGACGGCGTGTCAAGAAGTTGAGCATGATGGTTTTGGCATCAAGTGAAATGTACGTAGCGCTTTGTTTATATTTCTTTCTTGGTCTAACTCCAAATCTCCTGTATGATGCTGATTTTATTAATTAAGTGGCAGCGTAAAATAATGTATCAAACCATATCGTCGCGTAGAAGTAGACGTTTAGGGAGGAGAGATGCGTTTCCTTTTCTTTTCTATTATTCCTTTGAAAAATCACACTGTAGCTTCGGCACCAAGTGCCGGACGAAGTAGAGGACGATCGACATCTTATTACCCGTAAATTAATAACTTAAAAGGATACCTGGAAAATGAATATGGGAGTCATGCAATGACTTCATAACACGCAAATAATGAGATTACTACACCGAGCACGCACTCTGAAAAAAACTAAGTAAGCGCCAAACAACATTTTTATTTTTTTAACAAAACTCTGTTATGGATTAAAAAGGTGGTTTATGAGAACTTTGATATGATTATTTACGAATAATTACATGAACTTATTCGTAAAAACATTGTGGTGTCATTGAAATATGTAACTAATTAGAGCCTACTTTACAATTTTTTTCTATCCAGAAAATTACATGTTATCGTGTTTTCCTTGTATGAAATCCAAGATCTTAAACCTTATACCAAAAATTTGGTTCGTAATCTACAAAACTTAAAAAAATATGTGTAGCAGAAAAACCACTAAAGTCTCGAGGTATCACCTTAAATACTGCATTTTAATTTAGATATCGTTGACGGGGCAACTAGAAGCTTTAAACACTGATATAGAATAATTTATACGAATGAACATACCATAATGTACCTACGATAGGTACATACTATTATATATCAGTTTATTTCTCACTTCATTACGAAGCGGAACACCCTCAAAGCGCTTCAAGCGCTTAAAATTATACAGCGTCAGACAAAGCTGCAGATCGTTCATTAGTCTAATGACGACGCCTGAAAAGCTTTAAGGATCCATTTAATATTATACATTTACTTCGCCATCGGAATGAGCAAAGTTGTGTATTCAGGTGTAGTCCGGTCGCATTTAATTTCCTTCAAAAGAGTGAAGATAATTTACAATGTTTCTGACTAATTAAATTAAATACATAATTAAAGATGTTTTAATGTTTTTCTTCAAACAATGTTTACTGATGATGACGAAGTATCTTATTTATTATATATAGTGGTTTCTGACTATGTTTGCAGCATCCTTTTAATACACTGTATAATATGTTGTGTGGCATAAATGTGTGCACTGCTCTAATACAAGTAATTTGGATCTACCCTCTAAGTCGAAAGCAAACAAATCGCTATATAGGCTTTGACTGCTTCCTGTGTCTCGATCCTCGTAATGAAATGATTCTGATATTCAGCTTCATGTGTGTAGGAGTCGTAAGTGTGTCTGCTGTACGAATGCATATATATATATATATATATATATATATATATATATATATATATATATATATACATATAAAAGAAAGTGATGGTTTTTGAAAGAGAGGAAAGCAAAACGGTATGTGAAATAAGAATAGAAGGTTTAAGTTAGAGTTAGAGTTAATTGAGCAACTGGATGAGTTTGTGTATTTGGGATGTGTATTTAGAATGGTAGATATGATAAGGATATAGAACGACGAGTAAATGCAGGGAATAGAGTGAATGGGGCACGCACTACACTCTATTGTGAAGAGCCAGAATGTATCAAAAAAGGCACGTGTGGTAATTCATAATGCTGTGTTAGTCCCTACTTTAATGTATGGTAGTGAAAGCTGGGTGTGGCAGAAGAAGCACGAAAGTAGAATAAATGCTGTAGAAATGCGGCCTTTAAGGAGTATGCTAGGGTTGAATCTGAATGACAGGGTGAGAAATTGTGTGATAAGAGATAAATGTGGTATGCAAGATGATGTGACCAGGATTAAGAAAGGAATGCTTCGGTGGTTTGGTCACGTAGAAAGAATGAATGAGGAAAGAGTGACAAAGCAAATTTATATGGCAGATGTGAACGGCAGAGTCGGGAAGGGACGCCCTAGAAAAAAGTTTATCGACCAAATTGGCGATATTTTGAAAATGGGCCACGTTAAAAGTACCCTTAACCGACGAGCATGTATGCGTAGATATATGGATGTAAAGGAGGCGTTAGAGATATGTCAGGATCGTGTCAAATGGAAGTCCGTAGTCTCTGCCTACCCCTCTGGGTGACAGGCGTGAGTGTTTATGTTATGTTTATGTTATGTTTTATATATATTTGAATCCCGGTACACCCAAAATAAGTTTGAGATATTCTATAAAGAAAAAGGAGAAGGAGAAAAAAGAAGGAGGTAACATTTATTTAAATAAAAATTATTACTCTTCAAGTAAGAACGAAATGGTTAATAACAATACTACATTATGAATGTGTATGATATGAATGTGTGACCAACTGTATGTCATGTTTACAATATGCATCACACATATGTGCAATGTTGCTTGCAAAAACGACAAATATGTAAGCTTAGAGTGTCATCACTTTTTCATTAAAACTGTTACAACTTATTTCAACAGAGTGCGCAAATAAGAAAATATAAATAACTAGAGACCAGCACCGACTTCGCACGGGTGATTTTTTGATCTCGACAACAGCGCCACCTACCAGGTACAATTATAAATCAAAACCAGCCAAGCATCCATTCAAACACACACAAAAATTACAAACATAAGAATTATATATAAAAAGATAAAACATGGCGTTGCGTGGATGTTTTACTAGCGACTACGAGAAATGACGAATCCATCGAGTCCATCCCGGTTATACCGGACATAAATTCCCTACGGTGACAGGGAGAAACATTAAGTGTGAATACGTCTGGTGCTGCGATAGCCAATGCGCCCGCCGAACGTGGCGATTATGGTATTTTTTAGAAGAGGGGCAAACGAGCATGCGGCTCACCTGATGGTAAGTGACCACCACCGCCCATGAACAATCGCACACCAGGGGAATTGCATATGCGTTGCCGGCCTTTTAGAAAGGACTAATCTCTTTTCTTGAAGGTCCCTAAGTTGTATCGGTCCGGAAAAATTGCCGGTGGTAAACTATTCAACAGAGAAGTCGTACGGGGAAGAAAAGTCCTAGTAAAACGCACAGCGGTGGACCGCCAAGCATCCAGATGGTGAGGATGGTATCGTGAATTTTGACGCGATGTGCGTTTGTGAAATTTGGTGACGAAGATGATTTCCACTGAACATAGCATAATACGTTAATACATATACAATAATCTAAGAATACATTAAAGTGTTTTAACTCATAGAGTAGAGTTTTCATACAGGTAACCTTAATTGTATAGCAGATGTAACTTATCGAAGCTGAACACGGATACAGGAGAAAACTCTTCCCCCGGAAAATAGTGTTGGACGGTAAGCGAACATTACATTTTACAAATATAACGTGCGAGTACTTTCATACTTCACCTCATAATATCAGTTATAAGGATACAAATAAGTGAAAATAGAAATATTTTTATGAAGTAAATTTTTAGTATTGAAATATATGACGTCTCCTTATGTAGATTAGTTTTTGAAGAACCGGGATGTAAAAAAAATCAACGATTATTCGGCCGCAGTAAAAAAAAACTACAATTTTCGCACATTACAGGTATTAACAGTTAGTTAAGTTGTTATTTAATATAAAATGTAATTTTAATTTAATTTTTGATGCTTGTTTTGTAAATAAATCCTAGAACATTATTTTCGATTTATGCAAAATAATTCTCATAATATTACATTCTTTTTAAACATAAGACTATACCATTTCATTAATAATTTAAAATTGGTTTTCTTGGAAAACGCTTACATAAACGCTTAATACATATTTAAAAAAAATCCCTATTTCATCTGCAAATTAATTAAAAAAATCATCAACATGCCATATCAATAAATATGTCTTTACTAAAAACCTATATTTTAACGAGCCATTTCATTTAAATCCTCAATGGTAACAACACATTCGCATTTTGATTGTTTATCGAGGACAGATGTGTCCATCGGCCACAGGATTCACTTTTATAAAAAAACACGATAGAAAATTTGATAAGGTGTAAAGTATCAAGTTTATGAACAAAAAGTTTCCCAATTTACATAATAATTGACGTCTGCACTTAGATTACCTAATCAAACGCATGACTTATTTCAGGTCAGAAGTCACCGAAAAGCTTTCGTCACAATTAATATTAATATAGGTTTTATAAATGAGTTATATTGTATTGTATATTCTGGCCGTATGAGGACGCTCAAGGTCGCTCAGCGAGCTATGAAGAGGGTTATGCTCGGAGTTTCTCTGCGTGATAGACTCAGAAATGAGGATATCCGCAGTAAAACCAGAGTGACCGACATAGCCCAAACGGATTAGTAAGCTGAAGTGGCAATGGGCCGGCCATATAGCTCGAAGAACCGATAACCGATGCGGAAGAAAGTTTCTTCTCCTGGCAGCCAGGAGTGACGACCTGGTAAGACATGCAGGAAGTCGATGGATGCAGGTGGCTCAGGACCGTGCTTATTTGCATTACTTGGGGGAGGCCTATGTTCAGCAGTGGACTTGTGAAGGTCTGTAATGATAATAATGATGATGAAATGCGTTATTTTGTGCTTACACTCAGTGTGGCTGACGGGTTATTTACCTACTATTTTGGTCCTAGGATTTTTTGCCAAGTGATTACTCGGAGAAAGTATTACTTAGTTACCTCTCTCTCTGTCACCAAGCGGCAGTGCATCCACTGTATAATGATTTGAATGGTAGAAAAGTTAAAGTGTAATCATAGCTTGTGATGTATTCCACCTCAGTCCACAAAGGAGTCAAACGTTCATTTAACTATTTTTGCTTAGAATTTGAATCTAGGTAGGTCCAGGTATCCATATAGGTGCTGCATCAATCATTTGTTACATAATTCAGTTTTTTAATATATTTTTATATGGAGACGGGATAAGATCACTGGAGTGCATCTACTTATGTTTTATTATCATCATCATTAATATTAAATTGCCACAGCTGGAAAAGGTCTACTCGGTCTGGTGTAATCGGTGTTAACTTTATAAATATTATACTTCGTTGTAGCAAAAAAGAAAGTTTTAAGCTACTGCATAGCTTCTATCGCGGGCCTTGAGCGCGGGGACCGAATCCAGAAATTTATTCCGTAACGAAAAAACCTCACGCTCCCCATTCCGACGGGCACGGAGGTGTGGCTTGAAGGCCGTGCATTGTCTAACGTCGTTTCTTTTCGGCAGTCTTCGACACGGTGTTTGTGTGCGTGCAACTAGACGTATTGTACGACTCTACGAGACGAGCTGCTCCGAAATCGGACGAATACATAAGCAGCTGTTTATGAGAAAGTATATAGGTGTATAGGTATTTATGTACAACAGTGAATAGCTGTACTTGTAAAATTTGTGTATAAAGTGTTTTGAATATGAATGAACAAAGTGCATTTATTATTTATTTATTTAATAAAAGAAAAAAAAATTGTTTTCTTATCGGTCACCACGCTCAAAAAGTGTAACATGAATTAATATCAAAGAAAAAGAAATACTGCATAAATAAAATAAATAAATAATTATAATTGCATAAGTTGATAAAAAATGCTATGCAATAGCTTTACCGCGGCAGTTCCCGAGTGGCACACGTCTTTTTTTTTATAAAAATATAAAATATAGAAAAAGGTGATAGTCTACGTGACAAAGTAGTCGCTGTGGCGCACAGATATCTACAACTATTCTCGATTAAAAATCAAATTGCAAATGCGTAGTCAATCCTAAGGAGAAAGTTGGAATGTCTCGCTTCCAGTAAAAAGGTATCCGGATCTCTACTCACCATACGAAACAGCTGGTATTCTGTGAGTGCGTGTTTTCCCATTTGAGCCAACCCATTCGTGCTGCAACCACAATACAGCTGCGGCATAACCCGACTGTGTAAAAACGGTTATTATAAAAAAAAATTAGGAAAATTTATCGATGCCATCGTTCTCATCACTAAACGATAGACTCTTACATATAAATTTGTTATTTCCATGCAAATACGATGCGCAAATTTCACAAAGTTGCCGTATTAACATATGCATGCATCTCGGCGGAATCAGCTCACGGATCTCGCATCCACCTCATAAAATGACCCAGTAACAGTTGGTAGTTGCATAAACTCCGCGCGTGCACCAAATCACATTTGGGATATTGAATCTGACGACGTTATAGGAATATTGCAGTGCTTAGGAAAGTTCGATTCACTTTATTACAATACTTTGCGGATATTAGAATGATAGCTGAAGTCTTGTTACGATTTTCGTTTGTTTTATTTCAGCCAGGGTTCACATGATCAAATTAATTTAAGTATAACGAATGTTATGGAGAGGGCTATGCTCGGAGTTTCTCTGCGTGATAAACTTAGAAATGAGGATATTCGCAGTAGAACCAGAGTGACCGACATAGCCCAACGGATTAGTAAGCTGAAGTGGCAATGGGCTGGCCATATAGCTCGAAGAACCGACAACCGTTGGGGAAAAAAGGTTCTCGAGTGGCAGCCTTGTACCGGTAGACGAAGTGTAGGGCGACCCCCCACTAGATAGAGTGACGACCTGGTAAAACATGCAGGAAGTCGATGGATGCAGGTGGCTCAGGACCGTGCTTTGTGGCATAGCTTGAGGAAGGCCTATGTTCAGCAGTGGACTTGTAAAGGGCTGTAATGATGATGATGATGATAACGAATGTCAAACTTACTGGTAAATTTAGGTTTAAAACTATTTCACACTATCAAAATGTTCTTTATAATTCATTTCATAGAATGAATAACAAACATGAATAACAAACGAGCTCACATACCACCTGATGAAAAGTGGATGCTGCATCTACATCTATCCTCGATAAAGAATTAAAATTCAGATGCTTTGTCACACCCGAGGACGATGTAATGCCTCGTTACCAGTAAGTTGAAATGCCTCGTTACCAGTAAAATTGATCCACGGTTTTGTACATTCACCATACAAAACACAGCAGCATCAGGGTCTATTTTACGTTTTTTTTTTTAAAGAATAAGGGTGACAAACGAGCACACAATCCACCTGATGGTAAGTGGATGAGGTACATGTACATGTATCATCGATTAAGAATCAAAACGCAAATGCTTTGTCATCCCTGACTACTAAGATGGAATGCCTCGTTTCCAGTAAAAATGGGTCTCCGAACCTCTACACTCACCATACGAAACACAGCAGCATTAAGGGGCTATTTTACGCTGGTATTCTGTGAGAACGTGGTCCTGCCCCGGTCTACAAACATAATATAGCTGCAGCATGGCTCTATCACGTTAAAAAACTATATCGTTTGCTTTGCAAATCAGTGACGGTGGATAGCTTTAAAATCGGATGGTGTTTCGGTAATATCACTTTGTCGTAAATAAAGAGCACACAAAACATTTAAGTGTAAGAAGAGTTATAAAACTTTATGTTAAACTGTGTTCAATAATTTAGAACTAAATGTTAATGGAATATACAAATATTTCAAGTCGAATGTCTTGTTTTAATATGTTATGTCGCGTTGACATAAAGCCTGTACGACCTACATATATAATCGCTTATAATTATTGCTTACCATTAATATTATGTCGTGAAGTAATCTTTTCGTTTATTCATAACAGCCTATCAAAAACCCACTGCTAATAGGCCTACACCATAGATTACCTCGTAGTTATACTTGTCACAGCTGCCGCGCTTGGTAGGCGCGTTGGCAACCGCAGTTTTTTACTGTTATAATTTGCTATTAGAAAGATTCTTCTGCCGTCATTGTTTCATTCCTTCTCGACGCCTCTTACGACAGCCACGGGAAGATATGGACCAGGAAACTTTTAATGCCGCCGCTACAAGGCAAAGTCAAGTAATCAACACTTTTTAACTCTGCTCTCATTGTTTAGTCTAGGTAAATTATTATTCAAGTGATAAGGTCTAGTAGAATTAGAGAGAAGAAGGGGTATAAAAATCCTCAAACGATTCAACACACAACTTCCTCCTACACCATTTCTAAACTATGACAAAAAAATAATTAAGCACAATAGTATTTTTACGATAAAATTATACAAAGTTATAACATTTAATCATTCAAGTCAAAAAAATTGCAGAAATGTGAAGCAATTTTTTTGCATTATAAACAAAAACAAGTTTGGTACTAAAACATTTATTTCTTTAAAATACTATCCAAAGAAAAACTTTCCAAATGCTTTACACAAAAGAATTTTCAACATTAAATCGCTTTGAATACAGCGATCAAAATTATAATCTAAACACGTTACACCGCTATGCAGTATAATAAATTATCCGACCGAATGGCAAAGGACCGACGTACACTCAAAGGATCACCGCTGACTCATGCATATGGTCAAAAGGTCGCAGTCCATTCACCTTTAAATTTCTGTTGCTCATTATTATTAATAGTCACGAGACGTAAGAACGACATTCGAACGAATTCGAATTCGAACGATTTTCTATTACGGTCATTATTCACACGGTTCAACGAAGCTTATTAAACTACCTACTTAATTAAAATAATAACGTTTAATGTTTTATACGTAAATTTTCATACATATCATAACAGAGATCCAAATCGATAAAGGAATAAAATTGAGACCTATTAATTTTTATGAATGAAAATATGAGTAATTTTATTTATTATTTTATATATATATATATATATATATATATATATATATATATATATATATATATATAATTACATCATGATTCAGCATTATAAGGCGACAGTAGCCTTATACTTGCGAAACTCTAAAGCCGTGGGTTCGAATCTGTCATTCGACTACTCTTGTGAACCACACCTAGCTCCTCCTATGGTTACGAGATGGTGGGAATACGTCTGGATTCGTCCGACATTTTAAATCATCTCCACACTCCCGACAAAAGTCAAAATATTCAGACAAACGACAGGCCTGTTGGTCTAGTGGTTAGTGACCCTGACTGCTAAGCCGGAGGTCGTGGGTTCGATTCCCACCCAGGACAAATGTTTGTGTGATGAGCACGATCATTTGTTCTGTGTCTGGGTGTAATTTATCTATAATATTTATGTATTTAGAAATATATAAGTATGTTTATCAGTTGTCTAGTACCCATAACACAAGCTCTGCTTAGCTTGGGACTAGATGGCGTTGTGTGATAGTTGTGGAATATTATTATTATTATTATTATTGTGGGGTATCTATATAGTTTTCTCATCTGGTTGGGATGTATAAATATATAATTATAAATGAAAATGAAAATGAAAAGATAAATATACATAAATATCAATAAAATAAAATAAATACAAAAATACATAAATAAATAAAAGCCCAACCAGATGGAAGCCCTCGGCAGGGGAGACCAAACGGCCAAGGGTTAGGGGGAAAGGGAAAGAAACCGGCGGACGATGCGGGCAGTATCAAGGAGCACCGCCTTCTGCATTTGAGCCCGGAGCGGTCCGTGACGGAGTCCCAGTCGCCTCAGATGACCAGAGAGGCTAACTGGGATTAGCCAGTTTGCAGAGACGACTACAGGAATAATTTCGGTCGGCAGACCACCCCACATGTCGGTCACCTCGTGAGCCAGGTCCAGATATTTTGATCGCTTATCTGTTTCGGCTTTCACGAGGTTCTCGTCATACGGGATGGTAATATCGACCAAAAATATCCTTGACTGTGCCCGGTCCATCAGCACAATATCAGGCTTATTCGCAAGAATAGTCCTGTCTGTGATGATGGCCCGGTCCCAGTAGAGTCTGGCGCGGTCATTTTCAAGCACGGCTTCCGGCAAGTACTTGTAATACGGCAATTTCCGGTCCACGAGACCGTATTTCAGAGCGAGCTCCTGGTGTAGAATTCTGGCTACTAGGTTGTGCCTGTGCAAGTACTCAGAGTTAGAAAGCGTCGAACAACCGGAGATGACATGCCTAAGTGACTCACCGGGATGGCGACAAGCTCGACAGACGTCGACGGTGCCATCCTTTAGGATGTATCTCCGATAGTTGTTGGTCTTAATAACCTGATCCTGTATTGCACAGACAAAACCCTCGGTTTCCCCGAAGAGGTCACCGAAACGTAGCCAGTTGAGGGAGGCGACTGTATCTACGAAGGGCTCATGAAGAGCCCTGTAGTACCTCCCGTGGAGCTCTTTCTCCTTCCATACGGTCTCCCGATCGGAAATGCTAAGCACTGCTGGGTCCTGCCATTGCTCGTGGGCTAAGGATAGAGGGGTAAGCCCTTTATCACTAGAAATGACGTCATTATAGAATGGATCATCCGATCTCGTCAGGAAGTAATTACGGAGGCTGCACACTTCGCGATTATGCATGGTGAGCGCGCTCAAGAAGCCACGCCCACCATGCTTTCGCGGCAAGTACAGCCTCATTACCGACGATCTCGGATGATGCATCCTGTGGGACGTCATGGTAGTGCGGACTTTTCTATCCAGGGCGTTAAGTTCAGTCTGAGTCCACCTGAGTATGCCAAAGGTATACATGAGGACAGGCATGACCCAGCCGTTATATGCGTGTGTCTTATTCACACCGGACAAAAGGCTGTTAAGCACTTTGGTCAAGCGTGCATAAAACACGTCGCAAACTGACTGTTTCATACCAGCCTCATCGATACCGATGTTCTGTGACATACCCAGGTATCGGTATGTTTCAGCCTCGGAAAGGGTCCTTAAGTTAACGGGCATAGAGAAGTCTATGCCCTCAGAGTTAGCAACCCTCCCCCCTTCAACATGGAGGACCGCACACTTATCCGTTCCAAGCTCCATTCCAATAGAACTGCTAAATTCACAAGTGATGTTTAGCAGTTCCATAAGATGGGAGCGACTGGAGGCGAATAACTTGAGGTCATCCATATAGAAAAGGTGGGTCACTTTTGTACCTCCTTTCCTAAGCTGAAATCCCCTCCCGGAGCCCTCCAGTAAGGTACTGAGAGGGTTCAGAGAGAGGCAGAACCAGATTGGACTCAGACAATCGCCCTGGAAGATACCCCTTCTTATCCTTATGTGGTGCTCCGCAGCCATCATCCGCTCGCCCAGATGACAAAGGATCGTACTCCACTGCCCCATACACTGCTCGAGGAAGTCTCTAACTGTACAGTCAATCTTGTACAGCTCGAGGACCCTCTTTAGCCATGTATGGGGCACCGAGTCGAACGCCTTTCTGTAGTCTATCCAGGCGGCAGAGAAGTTCCGACGGTTGCGTTTCACCACTTTGCCTATGACCGCGTCAATGAGGAGTGGTTCCTTGGTTCCACGACCACCGCCCCGACATCCATTTTGAGCGCGTGACATCACCTGGTTTAGCTCCAGGTGCCGAGTGATTCTCGCGCTCAAAATGGATGTCAGTGTCTTATATATGGTGGGTAGACACGTGATGGGGCGGTATTTGCTCGGGTCTGTGGTATCCTGATCTTTAGGAACCAAGTGAGTGATCCCAGTAGTGAAGAGGCTCGGGAGCGACTTCTGGTCGAGAGCCTCTTGAAACTGTCGGGCGAGCACAGCGTGACACACTATGAACCCCTTCAGCCAGTAATGATGCAACCCGTCGAGCCCCGGACATTTCCAGTTCGGGGCCCTACGGACCGCCTCAGCCACGTCTTCCGGCGTTATGGTGATGGGGTCCATAGGCGCAACACTCGCACCCTGGCTCGCCACAACTTCCATCCAAGGGCCCTCGCTGTGGTTTACGGGCTCTGACCACAGGCCACGCCAGAATGCGATAATGTCAGCCTGATCCGGTCCTTGGCCCGCTCCACATACCTTTGGTCGCTCCAATGATTTATAGAGCCTCTTCTGATCACTCTGGAAGAGACGATTCTGGTTGAACCGCCTTGACCTCTCGGTAAATCGTCGAATCCGCTTCCCCCAAGCAGCGATCTTTTGCTTCAGGTCGTCTATGCGCTCCGTTAGTTTCTGCATGATATCCGGCTGGGACAAACTGATATTTGTCCCAGCAAACGCCATCCTAACGGTGCGCATAATCCTCGGTCTATTATTACCCGACCTGAAGCTTGTCAGTCTGCCGATAAGGGCCCTAGCCTTTGCGATACGGTCCTCGATTCTTTTTCTCCAGGCTGGGATGGCGCTACTTTGTGTAGTAGCGCGTCCAGCCATGGGAAGTTTGGCGCCAATAATACGGCAAACTGCCACTGCGGCGCCAAAGAGAATTGAGTCCGTCTCGCAAAGGTCCTGGCTGGCTTCCAAATAGGTCACCAGCATTGGGTTAAGAGCCCTCACGACAGCCCGATTTCGCTTGCTTAGGGGTATGCGGGGAAGTCGCGGTCGATTTTCGAGAGGGGTGCTGCGCGTTTCCAAAATCGCCTCTTCCAATATACTCCTCATTTTCTCTAGTTCGTGGGAGACTATTTCATCGTCGTTCGAATCAACCACAACTGGAAGATCCATGGCGGCTTCCACGTGTGGATGCTGGTCTGTCGAATGTGGAGCTGCATCTCCAGCCATAGCCGATTCATTCGACGACGGAATAGCCTCACGTCGTAGTCGTTCGAGTTCGGCATCATCAAATATTTTCGAGCGCATGATGTACCGAACTCGGTCTGCCAGGTTTTGTTCCGTGACGGGGATAGAAGGCTCCAGCTCAGCAAAAAAGCTATGCATCCGAGACCTGTACGCCATTCCCCCAGTTTCTTCCCCTTTCGCCCTATAGTACGCCCGCAATGCGTTTTCGTTCATAGATTTTGTCCAACGCATGCGACGTGCTCCACCAGCGGCGGGTGCCGCTTGCTGAGTCCGAGAAGACCCAGCCGACACCAAGCCTTCTGGTGGGGATGATGGATGCGTGGGGCTGCTAGGTGATCGTGCAGCTCCTCGCGCTCGGCTGGCGGCCCGCATGCTGCCGCGTCCAGCGCCAGCTCCAGACGCGCCCCGGCGACCCCCAGGCAGCGGCCCTATGCGCGTTCCTCTTTGTGCCATCATCCATTTTATGGGCGCCAAATAACGGGAGACGCCCAAACCCGGCACCGTTTCGTGGTTGGGTCATATGCACAAACGGACCTTTGCACCTACAATTTTGCCTAGGCACGGCGCTCACACCTCTTGGCAGGATGCTGACTGACTGCGCCGACGTGGCAGTTTTGTCACATGACTGTTACGTCAGCGGGCGATGGGGTCGTCACTTCCCTACGCCATTTTATTATTATTATTATTATTAAACATTTTCTTTTCGCATCAAAGGCAGTTGATATTTGACTTAATAAAAGCTGAATTAGTCATTAGGCTAAAATTTTGAAGCAAATCGTTTGAATTTTAAATCTTTTCTAAATACTATTAAAGTATCCAAATTATTGGACTCAGTAAAGTCTAGTTTCAAATACAGTTTGCAACCTATGAAATTAGTTGTGTCAATAATGTTGTCTTTTTGTGGCTTATTAATTTAAAAAATAGACTTTTATTTTACATTTTTATTTTTAATTTTTATTTCTCATCCATTCTCATCTCGATTTTTAGTTTTAAGTTACCTATCTCTTCCGCTATTTTTTAATAATAAAATAATAATTTCTGACCTTTACGGCACCCACTAGAAGTAGTATATTATGTCTTATAGTGACCGCAAGGCGAAATATCAGTAACTTTAGAGATAAATGCAGTTTACAGGAGTGGCAAAAAACTGCAAAAAAAAAAGGATTGCCTTATTAGTAGTTGTAAACATATGCGCTCAACTAGATTCATTTGAAGCTTGCAATACCCTTTATTTTTCAGGGAAAAATTTCGCTTTAGAATGCAAGAATATGCAAATTTTAAATGAATATATAATAGAATAGCCAAATTACTTCGAGTTAAGTCTGTCAACATAACATGAGTGTACGGAAATATATATATATATATATATATATATATATATATATATATATATATATATATATATATATATATATATATATATAAAATAAATAATATTACTCATATTTTCATTCATAAAAATTAATAGGTCTCAATTTTAAAGGACAGGTACAAGGGAGCTCCAAAAACAAAGAATTGTGTAGGTACTTGTAAAAAAATTTATTCTATTATTTTTAAAACGTCCACACATGCATGTGGACCGTACAAATGTATACTGTACGTATAATGTAGCTTTAAATATGAAATCTCAATGCCGCTTTGAATGCTCTCCCGACATACAAAACGCTCAAAATGGAAAGACGTTCGCATAATTAAATAGCAAAAATGGAATTTCTGTTGTTAAGCTCAAAGAAATATAAAATAAATGCATCCCATTTATGCATAAAATGAAACTGTATAAACTGATTTTCTTTTTAGTGTTGTATAACTTACATGCCGCAGTTTTATGAGAAATTTTCTACGGCGTTGTGCTATGTCTGAGAATGTGAGAGATGTTTCCTTCTTAAAACGATGTCTATAACAAATGAGTTACTTGTACATCTTCGTTATGAATTTTTATACTAGTAGTTAATTCTTACTGCAATAAAGGTATCTTTAACATAGAATTACATTGCCTCTTGTTATTACTTCTACATCAGCCTGTAAAAGCCACGCGGCCTCCCGTCGTAGAAAAGATTTAAATTCTCTAGGCTGTAGGATCTAAATTCTTCCCAGTTCTAAAAATGTTAAGATAGGCATTATTACAATTAAGAAATAATATTCATTTGCTTATTATAAGTTTTAAAATATTAAAGCACATCACATCGTATAATACGGCATGTGAAGGTCCATAACCTGTTTCGTCCCGTGGGGCATTGGAATAGATGACTATGGGAAATCTACCAGAAAAAAAAACACCACACCGCACTTGTCTATTAAAATTATTTATTTATTTTGGCGCTGGTGTAAACGAATCCTTCGGCTATTTTATGTATCGTAAAAGTAGAATTTAACAAAAAAAAATATCTAACAAAAGACATAATATGAGTTTAAAGACCTATCTCATGGTTTACAATTCCTGCGGAAGAGCATCTTCGCACCCTGTTAGTTGGTCCCCTCAGTTCTATTATTGTATAGGCCGAATTCTAAATAATGTATACAAATAACGACGGTCAACATCAGTTTAAAACAAACCGCTCAAATACAATGACTACAAACGCCAGGCCTCACATCAGCCGCATCGCAGACGGATTGCGCAAATTACTTCGAGTTCGTTTGGGGCTCGCTTCAATCAAGTGCAGTGAGGGCAGCACGGGCTCGCTCCCACGAATTGGACGCCCGCTCGAGACCACGGCAGGTCAAACGGCAATTAGCTGGGTTTCTAAACAGATGACTGCGCCTTCCTGATTAAGCGATTGTTCTGTGCCTATTCATGTGTCATTATGCGAAGCTCGAATATAAGTGAAATAGAAAAAGGAAATGAAAAAAAATTACACAAAGAACACGACTGCAGTGATCAAATGTTATGTATAAGATATTTCTTATTATACAAATTGTAAGACATATACAATATATACACGATACGTATTAATTTTAGGTCGTAAGTTTTGAAAGTTCATATCCACCATATTTATTTCATGCTGACGTCATACAGTGCAATATGTTATTTGCGCAAATATTACAAATTCATTAAATTACGGGAGGACAAAGCAGCTAAAATATTACCCTCCATTTGGATTCCGCTACAGTTAGATAATGATGAAAAAATTAAATTCTCAGCGAGCGATTCTGTGCGTATTATTTATATAATATTTCCTAAAAAGACTTTAGTGCTTATGTATCAAAGTCAAAGTTAAAATATTTTCATTCAAATTACCAATTTTGATTTTGTAAAGGCAAATCACTTATTGAATGACAAAAATAAATACGCCGTCGCTTTAAGAAATAACTACTGGGGAGACCTTGTGAAAAGAAGCGGCAAGGAACTCACAAGCAGACTAGGTACACTACTACAGACACGAAACTCTGAAAAGTAAGAATGTTGTATTTGTTCCATTAAATGTCAATATTACGTTACATATTATTATTATATTACAAAGTTTCTGTAACCTTTATAAGAACTTTGTTATGAATAATAAAAGATCATTTTATATTATGTGAAAATACCCTAAAATATTTAAAAAAAAAGTGTGCCCCACACACAAAGGTTTACATTTAAGCAACAAAATGAAAACTGCCTCTAATCAAGTTAAAATGGCGTGGAGTATAATTAATAGTTTAACAGGCAAGGTAAACTACGCAACCCGTATTTTCAGTTGGAACTTTACAATAATTTGACTAAATCAGATTACGAAGTTTTGCGGCTTTTGAAAAAATATTTCAATACGATTTCTTTTTAAGAACAGAATCTTTAAATTCTTCTCCTACTCGTACTGTCGCCGAATAATAACTTAAACAAAATGTATTAAGTAAAGTAAAACTTTTTCATAACCTATCAAATTCCGTAAAGTATTGCCAAAAGATATCGTTAAATATTTTCAACAATTGATGTTAAGTAAACCGTAGGCAATATTACGATTAAACATAGAAAGCAGAAAGTTATTATCAATAGAGATTTTTCGGGTCGCCTGTATTAAAGGGCGTTCTTCAGGGCTAATATTCTTGGCCTTTTCCTGTTCCTAGTCTATTTTAATGACTTATTAATTTTATAGGGGATAACCACGATATAATATTTGTTAATGATTCTTCATTGATTGACTAATACGGCAATAGTTTACCGAAACGCTTGACCGAAAACTCTTAATTGGGTCTTACCCTTAGGAGGAAAGAGAAGTTAATGCCACATTAAACAACGACAAGAGTAATACTAAAAGATTATGTACTAAATTTCCTAAAACGGAAGTGACCCCGCACCGTGCCACAACGCTTATATAGGACAATAATATTATAACAGTGATAATACTAATTTCACATAAGCATTAATAATTTCGTTTAAGAGCCACCGTGTGTTATGAAATAATAAATAACGCGTTAACTACATTATAACACTGCAGTCAAATAGCTATAGCGGCCTTTGTGCCGGCTGAACTAAATTAGGCAATTAATCATGGCGCAGAGACAGCGGTCTGATAATTGCTTTATGTTATAAACAAACTAGCGAAAATTGCAATGTTGAGTCCATAGCTGGCAGTATGATACTCACTCACAAAGACACTAAGTTCTAATTATTATATAGAATGATAATTTCATCAGTGTTATTTATAAATCATATCTCGTTATTATTTGAAATGTTTTCTTTATATCCATTAATTCATGGCTTACAATGTTAGCAAACAGAATTTAAATTATATGTTTATATGTAGTAGTCCACTATTCCATTACAATCCTAAGGGTAACAAAACATTTGCATTTTGATTCTTAATCAAGAATGTATCATACACTCGTAGTGTCTATAGGCCACAACATACACTTATGATCAGATGGATTCATGGCTCATTTGTCATCCTTACTTCTATTAAAAATAAGTGCTAAAGTTAAATACTTTGTAAAACCGACTTCAATATAAATAAAATGATAAGATCATCGATGTAGTCGAAGTCAATTTAATATGCATTATTAAGGATAACGCAAAAACTACTGGTCAGATCTTGATCAAATTTATATGGGATCACATGAGAAGCATCAGCTAAAAAAGTCATCAAATAGAAAAAGAATAATAAAAATCGGTTCACCTAGAAAACAGTTTTGAGGTAACACATCTAAAAAAAATACAGTCGAGTTGAGTACTCCTTTTTTTTAATTCGGTTAAAAACACAAAAGCCTTTCATTGTTTACGAGAATAGATATAGGAGGTATTGTTATGTCACAAGTCCACGGGCACTTGTTCAACTTGTTGACCGTGAAGAAACTGACGAGCGTAAAACATATCGATGCGTTCGGCGGCGTGCTTGTTCGCTGCCCCGAGAGTAAACTTAGGCCTGGGACGAACGGAGGTTAGCTAAGATGTGTCAGACTGGTGAAACAATAACAACACATCCAGGATAACTAACATTTCATGTCGTGCATTATGTATCAAAATAGTGTGTTTAAACCCTCACTTTAAATGAAGAGTGACTATTAATATTACGACGGATTCAACTCGGCTGGGCAGCGTTCGGGAAATTACGACACATTTTCTCGTCAGGTATACCTTAATCTCTGAAATCTAGATTGTAGAATTTTTGTAAAAAATGAAGATATCCACAGTGTAACCAGAGTGACCGACATAGGACCCAACGGATTAGTAAGCTAAAGTTGCAATGGGCCGGCCATATAGCTCGAAGAACAGATAACCGATGGGGAAGAAAGGTTCTCGAGTGGCAGCCTCGTACCGGTAGGCGTAGTGTAGGGCGACCTAGATGGAGTGACGACTTGGTATGCAGATATAGAAGTCGATGGACGCAGGTGGCTCAGGATCGTGCTTTGTGGCATTACTTGGGGGAGGCCTATGTTCAGCAGTGGACTTGTGAAGGGCTGTAATGATGATGAGGATATTAAATATTAATAACTATAACACTTAAAACTGTTCCACGCAAGTAGGCTTACCAATACAGTAAAATGTTTTTAAGTAAACTCTGCTTATTCTGCTTACTTTCATTAAAAAAGCGATTTGTAGGTAGATGAATTTATAGTATTGAATTAAATAAAATTTTAAAATTCGTAACGGAAGTGTATTTATGAAATTAATGATACTTTTTCTCAAACTAACCATATCGCGATCGTGGAGTGGGGTGTTTATGATGGTGTTTTTGGTACAATCTACGCAAAATGAGCTCTCAGTATATTGAACTCTTTTTTGTAACTGAATGCTGTGGACCCATAGACATTTTCATTCATCCTCGATTAAGAATCAAAACGCAGATGTGTTGTCTCCCCTGAGGAATAAGATGGAATGCCTCGTTTCCATTAAAAAAAGGGTATCCGGATCTCTACACTCACCATAAAAAACAAAGTAGTATTAAGCGTATTCTGTGAGAGCGTGGTCCTACCCCGGTCGAGCCGACCCATTTGAGC
The DNA here is from genome assembly GCA_036936625.1 of Parnassius smintheus behrii. Lineage (NCBI taxonomy): Eukaryota > Metazoa > Arthropoda > Insecta > Lepidoptera > Papilionidae > Parnassius > Parnassius smintheus. The sequence continues at coordinate 31,008,821 of JAUPFT010000021.1, forward strand.
TAAAACCATGATGTAGCAGCAGCGTGGCTCTACCACTCTTGACGCGGAATGCTTGTGTTTGGATTCAATTTTAATATGTAAAGAATAACAAGATTATCGTAGCCCCAACAACCTGCCCTATTGTATTTTCCTTCGGAGGAATCGGATTTTTTGCGATTTAATGGCGGGTTCGATTTTGAACAAATTCACGACGAACAAATAGCGTTGATAAGCCTGTATTCAAAACAGTTTCTTTAAATGCGCATGTTCGGGATTAATGAAAGGAATCATTATGCGGAAACAGAGAGTTCTAATAAGTAGTTCGCTGAAGTTCATTGCATTTGCATCAAAACGACCGCTTTGAGCTCATTCTGTATATTATAAAATAGGGAGAGCCGTCTACTAGCTGCCCTCACTGCCAACCAACGTGCTGCCTTCTAATTAACGGACAAAGCTTTGGTGTCTAGTTAATGATGACAGCTATGTGCGATTGTAGTCCGATCTTATTACCGTAGGCCGGTAACAGTTTGACTTTTCATTAAGCCATCAGTCACTATTGTTTTATTAAACCAAAATACATCATGAAATGGTAAACAACTGGCATCTTATATATATAGCTGCTTACGTGGTAGAGCCATGGTGCAGCTATATTAATTGTATAGTTGTAGCACGAATGGGTCAGCTCGACCGGGGAAGGACCACGCTCTCACAGAATACCAGCGTGAAATAGCAGCTTAATGCTGCTGTGTTTCGTATGGTGAGTGTAGAGAACCGGAGACCCTTTTTACTGGAAAAGAGGCATTCCATCTTAGTCCTCAAGGTTGACAACGCATCTTCATTTTGATTCGCAAATGAGGATAGATGTAGAAGTATATGAGCCACAGAAACCACTCACCATCAGGTGGACTGTGTGCTCGCTTGTTAGCCTTTTCCTATTAAAAAAAAATTAAAATTAAAAAATCATATATTCTTGTTTAGTTATAAAAAAATGTCAATTCGTTCAGCAAAAAAACTGCTTTAAGTTTATTTTAAGCGTCAAAACTTATAAAACTACTATCAAAATGTTTTAGTACTTAAAAATGTACTTTAAAATTTTTACGGATTAAAATGAAAACAATTATAATTTATCACGTGGTATACCTTTAATTAGTTTACTTATTACACATATACATACGTAATGGTAACATTGAGTAGAAGTTGACTGTTGCTTGAGAATTCAGTTTACCTGAAACAAAATAAAAATACATGACCGTAAGTAGTTTTAAAAGCAGCAAATCATTGATCGAAAAAATTTCATTGACGCAATCATTTCATTATTTTAACACGATTTTCTCATTTATTATACAAGGTTTCAAACATATCATGTTCAATAAATCAAATCGTTTGCCATTTCGTTTCATTTGGATAAAATGTGATGTTAAGCGGAATTAACATTTTTCTCATTTTTTAACATATTTTTCATTTTAAATCTAAGAATTCTTTTTAGAAGGGTAACTTATTTTCGAAACGTAAATTGATTTAGTAAACCTAGTTTCGTCTAGAATAATACTATAATAAAATACATATGTTTGTAAACTCAGTGTATATTCACTTATTAATATTAATGGTGGTTAATAATTTATATGCGAAACTGCAAAAGGAGCGAAGATGAAACAAATAAATATAGACATAAGCATTTCATAAAACCTTCACTTCCAACTAAATAAATGATTGTGTTGTTTAAGGTGGTTTGTATTGTAAACCAGAATTGTTAACAGTTTTGGGTGATACTACTCAATGACATATAATGAAAAAGAAATTTCGATTTATACTTTATGATGTGAATAATACACATACAAAAAGAAAAATCTTTTACAGAGAGATCATTCAAGACGTTCTATCGAAAGCGGATATTTAATGCGGGAACGTAGCGAGACAAGTCAAAATATTCCAAGCCTACTAATCAACACAAGCCAGAAGCGTTTCTGGTTTTTTTTTAGATTTACTGGATAGATGGTGTGCTTTATTACAAATTAATAGCGGAAACACCAGACATTTCTAAAAAAATAGGTGTTTTAATTAACTTTCTTAAATAATGTATTTAACACAGTATATATATATATATATATATATATATATATATATATATATATATATATATATATATATATAGCAAAATGTAAGAATAAAACGCAATTGCACGATGTGGTCATAGCGGTGGCCAAAGAAAAAATTAATTAAAATATCAAACGCAGATTTTACAAACGACTTCCTTCGAATCCTGTGAAACTTTTATCCTTTGTATATGAGGATGATTTCAAACGGCCGGTTTTTGATATACTTAAATTGTGTATTGTTAGAGTATACTACGCCACATTTATACAAATAAGTAAAATTGAAGGGCCTGTTTATGTCAAAATAACAGCTTTTTAATAAATGCATATGAAAGTATAATATACGATAGTTAAAACAATACAGCAATTTTTAAAATGTTTGTCTATCTACTAGTCTCTGAAACGGCTAGACCGATTTTGACGAGACTTTCACTGGTAGATAGCTGATGTTAGAAGTAGTAAGTTAGGCTTCTTTTATTTTAGAAAAGAAATTAGGGTTTCGCGCAAAAAATTAAAACCCATGAAAATTCAATTGTAGTAAATTCCACGCGGACAAAGTCGCGGAGAGCAGCTAGTCATATACATATAATATTCTAGAAACCTTAATATTTACTTACTATTAAATTTAATATAATCCAAGCTAAGTGAGGCATTGCAATTTATCTCCAACAAGATTATTGAATGAAAATACAACGGACGGATACGGATTTTATCACGTTTATTACTACTTATTTTTGATCCCGGACATTTTGGGTGCCCTGTAGCACCCATAGTCACAGGGAACGATAAAATCGGTAAAAGTAGTTTTATTCAATGTGTAGTGACCGCGTAAATATAAGAAATCATAATCAAACAAGTTTAATTTATCAGAGATATCCATGTTCAACAATGGCTTAGTTTGTTTACAATATAAACAGGAATGCTACGAGTAACCGGTATATTAAAATTTCATCAAGACGACAAGACAACAAAATTAATATTCATTGCTTCGATTTTAGGTAAGTAGTAAGGAAAAATTGAGAGGAAAATTTCTCGAGGTGCGGTATGTTTACTTCCCAGAAATTTGTTTGGAAAGGTACAACTAGCCTATTTTTACGGCTACAGCAGTATATATCCATCGCTGTATTCCGGTTTGAACGGAAAGGACGCCTGTATAATCACAATGAATTATTTTCCCATTTTATTCCATCCCGTTGTTAAGGATGATAAGGTTCTTGTACATATATTTCTTTGTTGAACACTCAAACGAAGTGTTTGATCTCATATAATTCACTATCTACAAACCACAAAATATCCGAACCCTTTTTAAGACGACTTTAAGACTAAAGTTTTTCTAAGAATACTCCTGCTGGAAGCAGTAGGTGGAATATTAGCCGGTATTCAACACGCTGAGCAGGCGATTCCGTACAAGCGTAGGTACATAATATGCCTACATAAACACGATCCTGCTGGCACGATTCTTACACATTCATATTATATCCAAGCATACATGCTCTCCGGTTAAGAGTACCCTTAATTCTGCCCATTTTCAACATATTATCGTCAGTTTAGTAGATAAACTTCCCTCTAGAGCGTTCCTTAGTCTGTCACGTTTACAGCATAAATTTATTGTGTTAATTCTTTCTCATTCATTATTCTACGTGTCGAAATCACCAAAGCATTCCTTTTTTAAGAAAGGATTTGCGACAGGGATCTTGGTCATCCAGAGTGTAAAATTTGGATTTAGCGGTTTTTTTTAAGGGAATTTTACATTCATCCATAATTTTTTTTCATCCTTTTGTAAATCAGCAAGTTGCATCATGTGTTGCTAAGGTTAGCGGGCAAAAAAACTTCCTACTTCTCGATTGTACTACATTAAACTGTGACCTTGACCGTGTAGCCGCGGTGTAAGAATATCCACTGCACCCCATCATCTCATAGATGTCGTAAGCGGCGACAGAGGGAAATAAATCAGGAGATGGGCAGCAGCGTCGTCCTAATAACGACTAAAAGTTAAAAAAATGCGGTTTCCAACCAGCTTGCCGAGCGTGGCAACTGTGACAAATATCCCGGCCTATATTCAAGAAATGGCCTTTAATAAGCTGTGCTGTTGTAACATTCAAAACAATAAAAGAATACCGATGATGGTACGAATATAATTCCTCTTGAGTTCAAACTTCTGATTCACCAGCATTATCAGTGAGAAATGGGGCAGAACCTCAAAATATTTTTTTGTATAACTCTTAATAAGAGGTAAAAAAGGATGTAACAAAACAGCTCGCTAAAAGAATAAAAAGAGGTAAAAAAGGATGTACCAAAACTACTCGTAACTCAGTGCAATAACAGATTTATATTTAAACGTGCGTTCATTTAATATCATTTCCTGAAAACGGGTCAATGTTACAAGATATAGGGAAACAAGTGCATAATATAATATGAATTCGTTTTATATGTACTACGATTAGTTTTTATTGTTTTTTATAAAATGTTGCTACAACATAAATTTCGTACGAGAAAACATCCAGATCCAGAACATTTTATTTTATTTTTAAAAATAAGGGTAAAAACGCGCATACAGTCCACCTGATGGTGAGAGAATGCTGTGGTACATAGACATTAGTTTCGATTATTTGCAGACTATACAAATAGTTATTCCGTGCACTTTACGAACCCGCGGCCCACAACGCCGCCGCCAAGTAAGAAGTAAGAGTAACAATTAAATAGGTGTTCAGACTATCGAACTATCGATTCGTAGATAATGGTTCAAGTTTCAACCGTAATTATTTTGTGCTATATCTAACTTAAATATAATACTAATAGCAATAAAAAATGTTTGCTTCATTATCCGAAACACGTACAACAATGGTGCGGAATGATTTACCAACATTTGTCTTTCGATTCAAATACAAAGTGGAAGTCTTCAAGACAAGAATGAAAAGGCTTTTGTTGAAAGGGGAGAAAAGTCAGTGAGCTTTACCGTCTTCGACTGCATCACCAATTACTATCAGGTGGGATAGTAGTCAAGTAAAGTAAAAAAGTAAAGTTACAGCCTATATACGTCCCACTGCTGGGCACAGGCCTCCCCTCATTTCTGAGAGGGTTTTAGGGCAAGGAAGTGTCCGCCCCAATGCGTGTTGATGAACTTCACATGTCTTCGAAACATTTTTTTCTTATCCCTCAGACATGCAGGTTTCCTCACGAGGTTCCTTCATCGCCAAGCACGTGGTAAATCAGCACTTAAAATAGCAATTAACAATTTCATTGGTGCCGGCGGGGATCGAAGCCGTGTTACTCGCGTTCTGTTATATTTACAGCGAGCGTTAACCATCTGAGCCACCACGGCTCATTAGTATTATTGTAGTAGTGCAGTAGTCAAGTATTGGCTTAATAGTTAAAAATAATCAACTCCACAGGATATTTTATAGTGCCTCAAGTGTAAGCACTAACTCAAAGGCAATAATTTTTTATCTCATTCATATCCAGTACTGACAACTCATATACGATGCAACACCACTTCATATCATTTGTATTTTATATAAATGTTGGACTTTAGTCGGGACTCTCATTCTGAGGCTGAGTAACTCATGAGCTCATGACATAACAGTACATTTATAAGGTGTATTTGTTGTAGCGACCTAGGAAATTCATCGATACATAAAGACCCATCAATGAGCTACTGTGGCCACTTCACAACAGATGGACTTATGTTTGCTCGTTTGTACCACTCATTGTTAAATTATTAAAAAAAAACACTACAGAGACTATTACGCCCGCCTTGTTTAATATTCCGATGCATAAAATTAAAGGATTATAAGTTATAACCACAGCACATCTTAAAGCGTTTATTACTTAGATTTGAATTCAAAATAAGGACTCAGTAGGTTGATGTTATGACATAGCGAACGTGAAGCCTAGTTCATAGTGAACAATAAGATAAACATGTGTATAACTACCGTGTAATATTCATAAATCGATCGCTTCTTACAATGACTAAAAATGTATCCAGTAATAGTAATGGCCTAAATAACATGTCTTCCAGAAGTCTCTGGACCTGTTCCCACGGACCCTCATATTTTTGAGAGTATTATAAGTTTATAAGTAACAATGAAGAATAAGTTGCGCTACACCAATACTTGTTGTCAGACTTAAGCTCGAAATGTGTTTATATCTCGAACATGCAGCTTTCTACACCATATTTGCCTTCCCGCCGAACAACTGATAATTTAGCACTTGAAACTGCTCCTAACAATTTTATTGGTGACGACGTTGGTCGAACTTGGTTTTCTCGCATATATAAAATTTATAGACCCTTATTTATCCCTTATTTTCCCTTATCACTTGGACCACTACGACCGACCTGTAAGCATTAATTAAAAATCAATCTGTTCGTATTACCGGAAGCGACGGTCTCCTGATAATAATATGTCCCGCTAAGTAAGCAACCGCAATGACATATCACAGATGACCGGCTTTACTCATGTTACTGTTTCTAACTCATCGATCTCTTGGCTTTGTTAATAACAAGTATGACCTGAATTGAGGAAACTGCAGCGACCAAAGAGTATAGTAGTTCTCCTTCATCAGCCGTGAAATTCCACTGCTGGTCATGGCCTCTTCCACTGTAGTTGATTGCCGCCGCAACCCGCAAGTAACATTATTTAATCTTTGGCGGCAGTACCAACTGCCTCGTACCTGTTTTCCCTTAGCCTAAATGTGGCGCAAAGGAGATGCCTATATCGGTATAGTCTATCGATACTCAAGTAAATATTTCTGGCGTAGTTTACTGCCTCTTACGACACCCACGAGTAAGATATATTTTTGCCACTGTATAAGATTATGTACTTTATATATGTATGAAGACGCGACATCAAAATAAGGCTGTGTTTCGTATGGTGAGTGTAGAGAACAGGAGACGCTTTTTACTGGAAACGAGAAACTCCATCTTAGTCCCCAGGGGTGACAAAACACAACTGTTTTTTTGATTCTTAATCGAGGTTAGATGTAGATATATATGGGCCACAGAATCCACTTACCATCAGATGGATTGTGCACTCATTATATAAAAAAAGTTTTATCCATAGCGACGTACAGTCAGAAGTCAAGAAAAATATGATATGGTAATTATATTATATTAATAAGATAGTTTTAAGAACCCTTTTAAATGTTTAATAGACTTCTAATGGTGAATTTATTATTTTTGTACGTGTAGTAAATGGGCCGACCATATAGCTCGAAGAACCGAGAACCGATGGCGAAGCAAGGTTCTCGAGTAGCAGTCTCGTATCGGTAGGCGAAGTGTGGGGCGGTTCTCCACTAGATGGAGTGACTAGGTGGAGTCTTTGGAGGAGGCCTATGTTTAGCAGTGGACTTGTCAAGTGCTGTAATGATGGTTATGATGATGATAGTAAATAGTTTTTGAAATGAGGTAGTCATGGAATAGATACGTTACGGTTCGCTTCACAAAAATTAACGTAAAATAGCAACTTTATGCATATAGTGAGTGTAGAGACAAGACGCCGTCGTTGATGTAACAAGGCGTTCCATCTAAGCTCTTAGGGGTGCCAACGCATCTGCATTTAGATTCTAAACTAAGAATAGATCTATAGGCCACAGCATCCATTTACCAACAGGTGGACTGTATGCTCCTTTGTCGTCCCTATTCTATAAAAAAATAGTAACAAAGAATTTTACGGCTCCTCTTTCAACCGTTGACCAATTTAATCAGTTTCTAGCACTGAAAGCTCCTTTCATGCAACGAACGTTGGAGCAAACTGCACTAAGGTAAATGAAAGGTGAATCGAGTCAATATACTATTCCCGCAATATCATGATACACGACTCAACCTCAATATTGTGAAATACGAAAACTTGTGCATTATTAAAATACGTAGAGCCAAAAGTCTCAAAGTAAACTGCTGGTAGCAAGACTAGCAAATAAAAAATACATATTATTTTCGCAATATTTGCGTTGAAGTAGAAAGGCAACATTGTCCCGTGAGTAAATACAGAAATGAATAAAAAGGTAAACAAATAACTACCTACACATTATTTGTTTGCTCTTAATAATTATATATTAAAAAAATTGATGCGACCTATGAATGTTGTGATAAGTAAAAAAGCCAGTGCGCTATACCATTTACGGATTGGAGAGGGTGAGGTAAAAATATAATAGGTGTACAAGTGGCTTCCCCAATACGTCAAAAATATTATTTCGAGAAACAAACAGTTTTAAACTCTATTTGTAACAATAAAATAAGTGACCTACAAATTATAATTAAAATGAATAAAATTGAAAAAAAAACAAAAGTGCACACCTCAAACGCTGATGTAATGTTTTGAATAATCAATTCACTATTATAATTACCGAAACACGTATTTCGTTTAAAGCTACAATAATTGTTTTCGTTGAATTAAAACGATTTTTTTAATGCCTGATATCGGTGATTCGTATTTTGTTACCGAAAAAAAGTCAAAAAAATGCATTACTACCGCCTAAAAATTAAAAATAAAGTTGAAATAATGAGCGGGATGGTTTACAATAGTGAAATTCAAAAGGTTTCCTAAAACTGATAAAAAAATCAATGGTAAGTTCAGTTTTTCGAAAGATATCTTGTTCATATCCATACCGACCAACTGACGTCCAAGTGACATAATTTTCAATTAAATTTTTAAATAATAATCGAAATAAATAATCTTATAACTATGTCAGAAGTATTAATTGAAATATCCTCTTGCTATTTCCGTACTTTTTATTGTATATAAGCGCAACATAGCGCGGGTAGAAGTAATTAAAGTTGAGTGGAACACGACTTTTTGATTTGGTAACAATAAAGCACTACATTTCCGCTTCGCGTTCGATGTGTGCAATTCAGCCAACACGATTGACTACTAATTTACATTTAGAAAAGTGAAGAAATAGCGTACAAAATTTCCCGTCTTATTTATTATAGAAGGCAATGTCTCGTAGGTCCGTAAGTGCGACTGTCGATCATGTTGTCCCGGGTTCGAATCCGTGATCGGACCAAAGATTATTATTAGGTTTATCTGTCAAAAATTTGTAGTGGTAGCCCGCAGAGAGGAGGTTGACGATGTTTCACCCCAGTGCCTCAGAAAGCAGACAACGGTGATGGTCCTGGGCCTGATCTCTCTCTAGTCGCGTCAGATTGCCGACCCACGGTACTATGAGAGTGATGGAATAGAGAGTTTAGCGTATTCGTATCTACATCTTGTGCACTATAATCCCGGCTCGCGTCCCGATGATTTTGACTGACCGCCGGAACCGAAATTCGATCTGAAGGGCATTTTTATACAAGGCAGCACAAAAACAAATTGTGCAACATTTGTTGAATTTTCATCTTCACGAAAGTATCCAATGTATTTTGTAATAGATAAGGTTTTTTAAAAAAGAGACGAAATAAAAAAAAATCTATTACATAGTGGCTGCTGTAAAAAAGAGCACGAAGAGAAAATTATGCCAGACGAAGCTTAAAGAATATAACTAATAACAGTACAAGCCTCTTCAAATTCAAGTAGAGACATAGACTTGCTCTCACAGAATAGGGGCTTAGCGCGTAATCCCGTACGAGGCTTGAATGAAAGCGCACACATACACAGAAATACTTTTCCCTATCATACTTTCAGATATATTTTCAGTTCACAGCAGTAACAGTTAATATTATCTTTTTATAGAATTTTAATAACAGCAAGTGAAAAAGCGAACAACCTAAAGGATTTTTGCTACACGTAATCTGATGAGTCATCTCTGATGAGATAAGATAACTTTTTAAATACCCTGGTTACTGATGAGTCTGACCAATGTTTGGCAGATAATTTTTGATAGTTAGTTGATACTTGTAAAAATTAAAATTATTGTAAAAAAAGTAACCTCTATAAGTTTAACTTTCAATCATTGTTATTATCGTAAGTGGGATTACTAAGGGAAGTCTGGTGTAATAACACCTCCCTAATTCTTTTGTTACTAGTTTCGTTTTTTTAGAAACATGTGATGAAGTTATGAAATATGTTGCGTAGTCACCATTCATAATGAAGAATTAGAAGAAAATATTCTTAAATGACGCCAAGATTCAAAATCGTCACTGAAACTGTAATCATTAAAAATTAAAAGCGGGAGTAACGCAAATAAATCCTTGATCCACTTTTCTAACAAGAAGTGCTTGTTAGAAAGCTTTTGTTTCAATGCGAAACAAGATAAAAAGCGTAAGTCAATTTAATCTCCACATAATACCATGACGTAATTGTTCACTAAGTCAGGTATCTCCGAGGCTTAATGAGACGTGTTGTAGCTAAACAGAGCTCATTAACCCAAGGCCTTTGTTGTGTTCGTGCCTACATTACGTTTCACAAGTATTGCCTGAATGATGGAAGACGAGCTAGATAAGTAAGATGAGATAAGGCCCCGTATAAAGTGTGATATGAATACATTTGTTAACTTCCACTCCCTTTGATTGATTTTCCTCTACTTTTTAAATTTTTTTATTCTACCTACTTTTGGCCCCTAAAAAGGAGATACTTGCAGAGTTCCTTGCGTCGTTTCTTCTTCGGATAAAGGAACTTCATTTTGAAACGGTTTAAAACATGTTGAAGTTTGACAAACGAAATTTTAATTTCTTATGAAAAATAAAGAGTTTTCATTTCATCTTAAATTCCTTTTTTAGATTTCATAGACATTTACTTGATTAAGAATCAAAATGCAAATGGCGTTATAATCCCTGAGGACTACGATGGGATATACTCACCATACCGAAACACGGCAGCCTTGAGCTGCCATTTCACGCTAGTATTTTGTCAGAGCGTGGTCCTTTCCCAATAGAAACGACCCCTTCAAGCTACAAATATATTATCGCTGCTAAAAATACCATATACTTATCTAATTGCGTTGTAAGCTCAAAAAAGGCTAAATATGGGGTTTGGCAAAAATTTTAAAGGAAAATAATAAAGATGTATACTAAATAAATGATGATAAATGGAAATAAGAAAAGAACTAAATTTATTTACTAGGATATTAGGTAGAAATTTCTCTATTATACGACTTTCCATACTCGTTGTCTTTGCTATGTGAATAATAACCAGGTCAGAAGAACAGCTAAAACACAGTTCAGTCACGGTAATATTATGTATATTGTAACTCGGCCGTATCTTTCAAGTAAATGCCTACAGCCGCGCGGTACGTAAACATGCGATAGGGCTGCCTGCCTCCAGCATTTGTCTACTTTGTGTTTCAATTTAGTTTTATGATTGTAAATATACTTTTTATAAAAACAAATAAAATAGGTACTTTGTGAATCGAATATGTTCAATAAAAATGCGTGTGGTTTTTTGATTGGTAGATTTAATTAAAAAACCATGTTTATGTTTGAATAACAAATCAGTTAGATAAATTTGCGACCGAAAAATATTTGCACCTCGGCTGAGACTTACGACATGCTTTATTATTAGATTTTTAAATATAAAAAATCCGCTTTCTAATATAAAGCTAAAAATATTATATATTAAAAATTGTTTTGAGAAACATGGACAACGTGGAGAAAAGAAATATCTTTTAATTGGTTATAGATACCTGCAGCTACTTTAAAATTTATATGTTTGTTTTTAAATGAAGTTCAGATTTATTATTTCTTTATTTCTATTCTATTGTTTATTTCCTCCATTTTTTTATATATTTCACAAAATCATCACTGCGGCACAGTCTCGACTGTCTGCATGCCGAGATCGAGGCGCGTAGGCATAGCTCTCGCTGCGTCCGTTTGCATGAAGTTGGAATACTGTATAGATAATATTACCGAGGTTCAGTAAAACTTAGACGTCATGTAAATATTCGTGCTTTATCTGCGAACATGGGCAGTCAATTAGTCTAAAATAGATAACGATAATACGATATAAGATTTATTAATAATTGGATTTTGAGTATTTATGAGTGGTTTAAACTACGCAAGTGTAATCGAGATATTCTAAGCGAGATATTATATAATTCCAATTATTTTAAATTAAAGCTAGGAAGTTTCTCCCAAAGTTTGTTTTTCGATCTTTCACCTAAACATTTAGATCCTAGACCCTTTCCGCATGAGTGATAATCTAAGAGGCGATTAATTTAGTGGTTCTCAACCTCGAGTTGCGACTCAATCCAGGTCAAGACTGATATATAAATGGGTCGGAAAAGCGTTCCAAAATAATAAAATGTGATTATTATAAAACATGAATCTATTTAAATTTCCAATATATTTACAAATCTGGTTCTGTTAATTACATTACTATATAATATTAATTCTGTGATAGTAGGTACTCTCTCATCTCTAGTCCCAATCGACACTTGACCCATGTCCATGAATATATTGGTTTACTGGTTGTGAACGAAGAAGAATAGTACCTACTAAATCAGGTGTACTTAGTAATTAAAATTAAGTAGATTTTTCATACGAGCCACGACGCGCCTATATTATAGTTGCAGCACGAATGGGTCGGCTCGACCGGGGCAGGACCACGCACTCACAGAATACCAGCGTGAAATAGTAGCTTAATGCTGCTTTGTTTCGTATGATGAGTGTAGAGAACCGGAGACCCTATTTACTGGAAACAAGGCATTCCATATTAGTCCTCACGGGTGACAACGCATCTGCATTTTGATTCTTAATCGAGGATAGATGTAGGTGTTCATAGGCCATAGCATCCACTTACAATTAGGTGGACTGTGTGTGCTCTGCTCTGCTCTCTGCTCTGCCCTTATTCTATAAAAATACACATAATTTTCATTCTTAAATAGTAAAAAGTAGTATTGCAAGAAATCACGCCTTCGTTCAATTTAGCACTTTATATTATATATAGAGTTAATGTCCTAATATTAACACGGAAGTAATAGCACGAAATATGCGTTATTGCTAGTGCTAGATAAAATTTCTAACCATAAACCTTTAACTTCGGCCGAAGGTTGCAGTAAAAGCCGAACAATCTGCTTCGACTTCAAGTTAAAACTGACCTTCGCTCGGACACTAGTATAACATTAACATATTATGGATAACTGTAGCTTAAAACGTGATTTAACGAAATAACGCTAATCCCACAGCGCCATCCGTTGATGGAATAAAAATTCCACCTGACCCGAGCTTAATGGATAAACGTAGATGATTTATTATTGTGTTGCGTGTTACGTAATAATGGTTAATGAAGCGCATTGAGTTGTACTGAATTCATTTGATATTTATAAGTTTATAACTTACAACCTGTCACTATTACATACGACACGAACGTTCGTTCTGGCTACAAAAGCTTCAAAAGTGAATAATAAATATAGTAAGAGCATAAAAAAATTATAGGTTAAAATTAAAGAGCAAAGCATTTAATATGTTACTTTTTAATTTACTTTTCACAATCCATACACCGTATTATTAATGAATTATTCACATTAAATATTGTTTAGTAATAAAATAATTTTTACACCTTTAATATTTTATTTTATACATTATAATATTAAAAGCATACTAATATTTATAACTATTATAAGTCAGAGCACGACTATCTCACCTAACATTAAGTGGTGATGTAGCCGAAAATAGTAAAACGCATATTATAGGTAATAAATATTAACAAACAAAACATTGTTATTTAGGTACGTACATATATGTTAAAGTATAAGTTCAGAATAACAAAAGACATTTTTTTATTCTGAACTTTATAAATAAGTTTAACTGTTTTTCCCATTGTTAGTGTCTTTTAGAGGCCATAAAAATAAAATTTCAGTTACCTTTCTTTTTTTAAATATCTAATAAAACTGTCAATGTTTGTTAGTTTATGTTTACTTTTAGGGTTCCGTAGTTTAACGACAAGGAACCCTTATAGTTTCGTCATTGCCGTCCGTCCGTCGTGGTTTTACTCAGAGACCCTAGGTGCTAGAATATTACCGTCTACAAAACTGTAAAATAAAATCTTAAAAACATTTAATTTTATTTCAGGTTTATACAGTTTTATATTGGTTGATACAGGTAAATGGAGGATGATTTACACTCACCGGCACGGAAACTTGGCCAAGCGGTTATCTCGCGATAGCAAAAGCTTTAAGTGTTTCTGATGAATGTTTGTTATGCAAGTATGTCAAAAAATGTTTACCCTCAAGTTCAAGAGGGTAATTCATTATGTTTAAGTGCACCATGACGAATTCTTTAATTTTTAGTTGAATCGGGTCATTTGAGCGACTAAGTTCACATTTTAAATTTGTGTGTTGTGAAAAGTTTACTGTAAGGTTATTCAATTATTGTGATCTTGTGTCTTAATTAAATAACTAAAGGTGCTTTAAAGCCAATAAAAATGCCATTAACACCAGCACAAGTTGCACAAGCAGTAGCATTAATTGACCAAGGGCTGACACAGCGTGAAGTTGCTATTGTGCTTAACGTACCAAGGTCCTCAATGCAGTATTCACTGAAACGATACCAGGAGACAGGCCGCTACACCCGCAGGCCAGGCAGTGGGGGCGTAAGGTGCACATCGGCCCGGGACGATCGTTTTATTGTTATGGAGATTTTGAGAAACCGCTACCTGACCGCTGTTGAGATACGCCAGCGGCTCCAAATCGCAAGAGGCGTTAATGTTAGTGAGCGTACGGTGAGAAGATGAATGGAGGAAGTGAATTTAAAAGCTCGTAGACCAGCACGAGGTCCAGAACTTCTCAGACAGCACCGAGTAGCCCGACTTCAGTTCGCAAGAGAACATGTCAATTGGACCCACGAGCAATGGGCTAGAGTGTTGTTCACAGATGAGTGTCGAATAGCTTTACGTGCTCCAGACGGTCGAGAACGAGTGTGGAGAAAAAGAGGAGAGAGGTTTCTACCCATTACCACCACCCAAACTGTGAGTTTCCATGGAGGCTCAATAATGGTATGGGGAGGTGTAAGTTCCGACGCACGTACAGAGTTGGTCATCGTCGATAATCGGCTTACAGCTACTCGATACATCGAGGAAGTTCTTCAGGAGCACGTAATGCCTTATTCGGGATTCATTGGACACGACCAATTCCTCCTCATGCACGATAATGCACGCCCGCACGTCGCACATTGTGTAGAGGAATATCTGGAAGAGGTTGGAATACAAAAATTACAGTGGCCAGCTCGTAGCCCGGATTTAAATCCAATTGAGCATGTATGCGGTATGCTCAAAAGAAAGATAAAGTCCAGCTCCAAACCGCCACAAACTCTAAATGGGCTCCGAAATGCAGCGCTGGCCGCTTGGGACAGTATTTTTTCCCGTCTATTCCACCGTCTAGGGTATCGTTGGATAGGTCTTTTAAAAACCCTGGGGGTGGGGAAATATGGAGGAACTTCTTTTCGATTAAGAGATCCGGTCCGAACTATAACAATTTTTGTACGGACTTGGCATGTCAATGATTTGACGTAGATTGTACTATTTTTGAAATCCAAAAGTTTTTAGTCTTTCTTAAATACCACTTTCTATAAGTCTGATTGGAAAATAAGTCTTTCAGTTACCATCGTCCTATTTGAGCCCATTTTAAGTCGTTATAGCGGACAATTCGAGAACTCACTTAATACGCTCATTATAAAGAAAGTCCACGTATTGTGACGGTCATTTACGGAACCCTACCTCTACATTGTGCGTGGCCCGACAAGCACTTGGCCGGCTTTTCCCCGAGAGTTTTGCCCGTGAACATAAATTCAATAACCCTATACCTATTAATGTAATGTAGTAGATACATCCCAGATTAAACGCAACCCATGGTCGACCTCTAAACGTCCAAGCGGTAAGCTATGCTTATTGTACCTTAATAAACGAATTTGTTGAAAGTTTGCACGATGTCGAAATGACTACGAATATAAATAATTAAAATTAGTAAAAATCGTCATCAAAAAATTATTGAGAATATATTCATCGAAATCGGTTGACGTGGTAAGAAATTATTTGCCAATATAATATCATGGAGCCTGGAGTCAGGAAGTTAGTTAATTACTCATGAGTGTTTCAAGCCGTTGATCCATAATACTATGAGGGTGATGGAATAAAGAGTGCATCTGTGCTTACGCATACACTTAGGCACTATAATCCTGCCCTACGCAGATTTATTATAGCATAGCAAGATATTTACAAATAAACAACTTAAAATTTAAAACGAACAACTACCGGAAACACATTTTGAGGGACGGGACGGTTGACGTATATCGCGCATGTCATTGCCGTGGAGAATCCCTCAGACATGTTATTTCCGGCTGTCCACGACTATTGAATGGTTAGTATTTGCATAGACATGACCAATTAGCCAGGATATTACACCAGCAGCTTGCCATTAAATACTATTTGGTCAATAGGACGTCCTATATTATTAGTACGAACCAAATCTAGTACTTGAAAATAGAAGTGTCTCGTTACACTGGGATTGGTCAATTATCACAAACTGGTATAATATATTAGCAAATAAATCTGGAATGGTGAAGCTAGACCAAACACGCAGGGCAATAATATGGGATGTATCTGTGATCCTCATGTTGAAAATCTCGTGAAATATATCTACTTGGCACATGAGATTGTAGCTATGTGAGACGTTAGTATGTACTACTACTATTGTACCAACAGTTGTAACAGTCAGTGGTATTATCAGTAAAAATATGTATGATTATTTGTTCAAGTTAGGCTTGCGAAAATAAATCAATGGATTAATTCAAAAGTAGCCTTTTAAAAAATACAAATCGAATAGTAAAAATTTCACTATCTTGGGATAAGTTCCTAAGTCGATGGCTTAAGATTCCTCGTCTCGTTGTATAGTGGCCGAGTTTAAAAACGCTATATTAATTTTTAATATTATGGTTTCGTGACAATATACGAGATAATTATTGAATAATAATAATAATCATGTATCATGTATAATTAATAAATTAACTACCATTACTACATAATAGAACAGAACGGATAGGGAACAGTCTGTTGTTGATAAGTGATGTAAACACCCCTTACATTATTATCACATTAAGCGTTAAAAAAATAAAGACATTAATTTGTAATACTCTTACAAACATTCGACTTAAAAGACTTTTGTTTACTTTATGACTACTTTTTAATATCTTTTTTAAATGTTGAATTATTTATAAATATAATGGCCGGTGGCAAATCATTTAATTTTTTTGCGGTCGAATATTATAATACATCCCTTGTACATTCCGCGGGTATCGTAAGAGGACACTAGATGTGGAGTAATAATTAATTTATCTAGGTTATCTGAGTTGCAGCGTGATTTCTAGTCAAAGTACTGAAGCAATTGTCGTCGGCACCGAGACTTTTGAAGATCACGTGGTTGACATATTGATCCGCTCAGCTATTTATTTAATTCACATTCTTCGCCAACACCACATTTTAAATGCTTCAATTCTTTTTCTGTCTTATAGGTTCAGGATTCTGAGTCTTATAAGAAAATAGGAAAGCTCGTTCAACTCGGACTTCTATTCGGTTTCCCTTTGTTTCTATCATTTCACAGTTTAGTATGAATATAGTTAAGCAAGGACACTCGAAGGAATAGTAATTATTCCAACAATGCTGGAATAATGAATCATCATTTATCACATTAAACACATTACAATTTTTTTTTAATCTTTTGTGTGGGTCTAAGGAATATAGCAAGTTCAAGCAACTAGAAAACCGTCTATCTCCATAAGGGTTTGATTTTTTTCTATAAATTTTACTTCAAAAAAAAATGGAATCAATTAAAGTCGCTCAGACGTTTCTGAGAAATCGGTGAACATACTACATAAAAACATACGCGTCAAATATAGAACCTCCCTGTTTTGTGCTGTACCACAAACGACGCAATTAATGACGGTCATTTGTATGCAGAACGACTCTCGACGTCAGACGAGACGAGACTTGTTTTATCTTTCCGCAATCGTACTTATTAATTGTATCCTCTCGAAAATCTCGAAATTCTGTGCCTAAAATACAATTCCTCTAATTATCCTCAAGTAATGCCCGTTCATTCAATTTTTAATCGGACGATTGTTTAGTTCATCATTATAATCATTATTACAGCCGTTTACAAGTCCACTGCTGTACATAGGCCTCCGCCAAAGAATGCCACAAAGCACGGTCCTGAGCCACCTGCATCCATTAACTGCTTGCATGTTTTACCAGGTCCACTCCATCTAGTGGGGGGACGCCCTACACTTGCCGCAACCTGCCGGTGCGAGGCTGCTACTCGAGAACCTTGCTTCCCAATTAGTTTAGTTGTAAATGAGAAATGTAAAGGAAATAACAACTTGACAGTTGCTCAACAAAAAAATTGGTTGAAATTTCCCGCTAATTTTAAAAACAAAGCGCTCCAAATTTCACCAAATTATGTTGCGAAATCTCGAATTTATATAAAAAAAAACTTTTTTTTTTTAAATTCTCTCTCCTTCGATATCTCACGAACCAATGAACCGATTTTTATTATGCAAACGGCATTCGAAGTAATTTTTTGAGGTTAGGAGCTTATTAGTTTTTGAAATGGTTAGGTAAAGCCGTTTAAAAGTTTTTCCAAAAAACAGTTTTTCAAAATTTTTATTTTTGAGATTTCTCAAAATCTACTCGTCCGATTCAGTTCATATTATCACCAAATCTCTACATTGAGATCTTTAGAACGCCACATCTCAATCGATAAGACGTTCAAAAGTTATTAAAGGTTTAAATACGTACACACACATACATTTTTTTTTATAGAAGAGGGGGCAATCGAGCATGCGGCTCACCTGATGTTAAGTGACTACCGCCGCCCATGATCAACCGCAACACCAGGAGAATTGCGGGTGCGTTGCCGGCCCTTTAGAAAGGAGTAAGCTCTTTTCTTGAAGGTCCCCAGGTCGTATCGGTCCAGAAAAATCGTACATACATACATCCGTACAGACGTCTACGTGAAGTTAGTCGGAATAGTTTCCTGGGATCTCAAAACGTCGAGATCTGATGAAAACTCGATTTTCGAAAATCGGGATGGAACCAATAACTTCCCTATTTTTGAAAATTTTCAATTTTCTTAGCGGGAAGTTTAAATAACCAAAATACCATATCAATTGCTATTTGATAGATCCGTCGAATAACTGGCGAATAACAGCATGATGTAATACGCTCAACTAAATAGTCTGTTTAGATCTGCAACTGTTTAGACGCCCGGAATAATCGCTGGTGACAGCAGATCCAATAAAATATGGAAAATCGTATGGAAAAACGCCTACCATCTTGTGCGATGTACGATGGTAAACTTTAGCGAAAAATAAAAAAGAAACAGTTATGCGGCACACAATGCAAAGAGATGCAACATCTCTTCACAAGGCTAGTGAATCAACTGATGAGAAAGAACTTAGTCGTCGACTATTAGAGTGGCTATTGCTGGATTTTCCAACGCACAAAGAGATATTGCATACGACGATATTTTTTACGTGGTAAAGACACGCTGCAGCTATTACGGTTGTAGCAGGGTCGACTCAACCGAGGTAGGACGACGATCTTACAGAGTACCAGCGTGAAATAGCACCTTAAAGCTGCTGTGTTTCGTATGGTAAGTTTCGAAAACCGGAGACTCTTTTTAATGGAAACGAGGCATTCCATTTCAGTCCTCAGCGGTGGCAACGTTCTAGGATTTTGATTCTTAATCGAAAATAGATGTAAATGTCTATGGGCCACAGCATCCCACAGTAACGTGGACTGTGTGGTCGTATATCACCCCTATTCTATAAAGAAAAAAACGACCCGAGTCGGTCACCCGACGCATCCTGTTTACCAGATTTTTCATTATAAGGAACCACTTACATATTAAAAATACTAACTCAAAAATAAAACTTAATATCGCTCACATAATCGTCGATCTTTAGAATTTAATGTCTCCGAAGTGTGGAAGTATTTACGACGATCTCCGGGACGTCACTTAGTGCATTAATTTAAAACGCAGCAGAAGCGTTCCTTCATTAGGAAACGAGATAAGACATTCGACCTACTTCCTGAAGCACTTCCACGTTGATTCAGAGGATGCTTTAAATGCAGCAACCGCGTTACTTAAATGCCATAGGACCAGGGGTGGCGAATCTTTACGTATCAACGTGACATTTTTCTAAAGAAATGTTTAATGAGCTCATAGACGTGCCGTAAAATAATTTTGTCTTCGTGATTATTGGGAAAATAATAGTACTAAATACTATCGACTGATAACTCTTTTACTACAAAAAATAAATAAAGAGTTTTAAGTTGAAACATTTTTTATTATACGTTGAAAAATGTTTCAGTTATACGCATAATTCGAATCGTAAATATTACACAAATAAACTTTTAAATACATTTGTGTCAACGAAATTGATTATTATTTTATGCGGAAACGAACTATGCGTTCATTGGGGGAGGCGTGGACTTGTGAAGGGCTGTAATGTTGTTGATGATGATGAAACGAACCATGCGTCATTAGCAATAATAGCCCAGTATATAACTATAACACAGAAATAGTAATAATATTATTAAGATTTCTGTGATAACAACAAAACGAGCACGCTTCCCGACCGCCGTCGCCGCCCGTAGGATCACTCCTGTTCGTTAGTAATATTATAATACTTCATAGTCTTAGTAATATTATTTATTCTGCGTCACAGTTAGACATTGTGTCGCGTGCCACGGATGGCACGCGTGCCATTGGTTCGCCATCCCTGCCATAGGATGTTGAAATTCAGATTAATTTACTTGTTATTGCGTTTTAACACATAACATAAACACTCACGCCTGTCACCCAGAGGGGTAGGCAGAGACTACAGACTTCCATTTAGCACGATCCTGACATACCTTTCTCGCCTCTTCCACATTCATATACCTACGCATACATATTGCGTTTTAATAGGTAGGTTATATACGTGGTAGAGCCACGCTCATATTATGGTTGTAGCACGACCGGATCGGCTCGTTGGGGGAAGACCACGCTCTCACAGAATACCAGTGTAAAATAGCAGCTTAATACTGTTGTGTTTCGTATGGTGAGTGTAGAGATCCGGAGGCCCTCTTTTACTGGAAACGAGGCATTCCATTGTAGTCCTCAGGGATGACAACGCGTCTACGTTTTGATTCTTAATTGAGGATAAATGTAGACGTCTATGGGCCACAGCATCCACTTAGCATCAAGTGGACTGTGTGCTCAATTGTCACCCAATGCTATAAAAAATAAGCCCTGAAGAATGCCACAAAACACTTTTCAGAGCCACTTATGGCAACAAACTTTCTGCATGTCTTACCAAGTCGTCACTCCACACTCCATCTAGTACTTGTTATCAGAAAGATGTTGCTTCCCATCTCCTGTCTCAGTTTTCCTCTGTTGGTTCTTCGACACCCACGGGATTATAGTATGAGGAAGTGGATTCTACTACACAGCTTTCTAAGCATTGATACTTCCTTATTTTAACTCTGCTTAAGTAATTTGTTTTTATTAATTACTGATATAACACAGGGTACCTGTAAATTAATCTAATATTTATTTAAGCCTGAGTTATGTACATTCGAAATGTCAGAGGTCTCGCTTGATTCATTAGCGTTTGTTTATAGCAGAACTTCGCTCGTTTATATTCAAATTTATAAGAAGTTTCGGCATCAAAATTATACCAAATAAAACTGGCTGGAGCCGTCAAATGCTGGCAACTCGCAAGTTGACTTTTATCATTAAAATTCGTCCTCGTTGAGAATATAAAGCCGGGCAATTTAAATGGATGAACTACTGAAGGATTTTAAGATACCAAGGATAATCTATATTTATGCTATAATCGTTGCGTCTGTTAGTGTTCATGTAACTTCTTTGGATCATAATAACTTATTATATATAAAATAACGACTTGACCGATTGAGGTCATAATTATTCTATTCACATAACATATTTGTTTCGTCGGGACAATGCTTCACGGCTATGCTAGGATCCGATAGGCTGCAATGTAGTAAAGCTATTACCAAGTTCTAAATGTATGGACCAAAATGACTCGTAGTAATAATGTCCTCCAGACCGAATTTCAGTCACGGCGGTTTGTCCGATCGGGGACTAGCCATCTGCGCTATTCCCTCACAGTTCAACAGGACGGCCGAACAACCGAAACAACCAACAGGGTTTACGAGTTTTCCGAGGCACGGGGGTGAAACACCGCCAATTTCCTGACTTCGGGCAGCTATTGAGAATTTCTTAACAGAAAAAATAACAGATTTTTTTGGTTCGATCCGTGATTCTAACCTGAGACTTCATGATCAGTGGAAACGTTTACGACCACCAGACTAACTAGGCAGTATAAAATTACTCATAGTTATAACACAGGTTTCCCAGAAGTCGACGTCAAACCGGAATCGGGTGATAGGTTAAGTCATAATAGTTAACAAAAAAATATAAAAAAATCTTTGCCATGTATTTTCAAAATTATAAGCATTTATAAAAAAATCGAGACTTGCTACTACACCCTGTGACGGTTGTATTTTTTTTAAGGAAACCCAGTTGTAAATTAATTTTCCTTACCCGCCTAAAAGATTTTTGTATACCCCAAGGTATACCCTCAAGCCTGTTACTTAAGATTCTAGTTTGAGTGAAACGAACGGAACCACACAACGGCACGAGGGAGAAATACGATAACTTCTTGATTCCACGTTGTTATCGAAATATATAAATTTCTTGACAGAAAACCCAATAACAGATTCCGGCCTAATCCGGGACTCGAATCCGGAACAAATACGATCAGCAGTTACACCTACGATCACAAGACCAACGAAGCAGCCACTCTTCAGACAGTACACTGCCACTGCGTGGTATCCCACCATAACGAAGAGGAGAGTTGTGTTTCCATAAAAATGACAGAACTAGTAAACTGAATCGAGCTCTGGTAATAATTGTATGAAAACACACATCTGTTCTCTTTTACTCTTCGCTTTAGTAGATACCGGTCTTTAGGATCTAATAACTTCGCAAGTAATTCTGAGAATGAATCAAAAATTTTGCAGACTAAATTACAAGCTGAGTCCTGATAACTAATTTTGAAGACAAAACTAATTGTAGCTTCACGTACCATATATGATATACAGCGATAGTTTAAACGCTTCTTGCATTGAATTCAGACGTGTATAACATTGTTGTAAGCATGGCTATCAATAAAAATTAGCTTAATGAATGTTTTAAACAAAACAAAGTAAAATTATCTATTTAAATCGTCCAGGAAGGCATTATCATTGAGATACATAGATAAGCGGCAATCGATTTTTTTATACTATTGTTGTGACCAACGAGCACACAGTCCACCTGATTGTAAGTTGATGCTGTGGCCAACAGACATCTACATGTATGCGATAATACCCTGAGAACTAAGGGTAAAAAAGGGTCTCCGTTTCTCTACACTCACCTTACGATATTCGTACACATAGACATACACATACATAGACATACATATAAATAGACATCCACATTTATTCTCAAATAAGAATCAAAATGCAAGTGCGTTGGAACCCTTAATGACTAAGATGGAATACCGCATTTCCAGTAAAAGGGTCTCCGGTTCTTTACAGTCACTATACAAAACATATATATATATATATATATATATATATATATATATATATATATATATATATATATATATTATATGAGAGCGTTGTCTTTCCCCATTCGTGCTACAACCATAACATAGCTGCAGTACCACGTAAAAACTCGTTCATACCGTAATTTTGATTAAGAAATATATTTTTATTCCCATTTCACCTAAATCTAATTGCAATAAAAATTGAATTGATACTTGACATGGAAAGTACGTCAATGTCAGAACATTTCAAAATATCCCCGACAAAAAAATAAGCTCCATGGACTAGAACGTCAATTTTGTTTAAGGAAATACGACGCCCCGTGTGTAAGACATCCAATAATGTATTGCGTTATGTTGTACCCTCGTCTTCTTGTCAATTAACAATTATTCATTTACAAGGTAATTCGCATTGGAATAGGAAAATATGGCCAATATTTATGTGAACAAAAAATATAAAACAAGCAGAGAAAATCTTTATCTATCATTATCACCATCATCACAGAAATATTGCGTTAGGGAATCCACTATCCTATATTATTCCTTACTTTTTTATCAGAACAATTCTGTAATAAAATAATTATTTAAATTAAGAGTTTTTGTGAAGTCAGTTTCATTAAATGTATGCCATTGTCTGTTTTTAGAAACGCGTCGAATATAGAAAAACTCGTTTTTGGAACTCGGTTCAAAACATGAGTTCGTATGTATGTATTTTATTTTTATATACGTTTTGTTTATAAACAGAATCCGGCGTTATTTTGCAGAAACTTAATATATTAAGCAAATTTATTTTTCGTATTCTCCTACTTTAAGATAATGAAAGAAAAGTAATATATACGTCTGACTAGTCTTGCCAGGCGTCCGGGTAAAGCCGGACACAGTCAGCCTGTACGGCTTTTGTTAGGCTTTTTAAATTAGACAATTTTTTACATTTTTATGTATTGCAGTTATTGAAATTAATATTGTAATGAATATTCGATGATTAATAATAAAGAAGACTGAATTATTCAATTTTATTGTTATTTCATTAAAACTTAACACGAATTTATGGTAAATAATAAAAAGTATTGTTTTACTAAAAAATGACTTATGTTATAATATCTAAGGCTAAAAAATTATTTCTGGTTTTTCCGTTTTAAGATCTGGCAACCTTACGTCTGACTGAGCATAGAGCGGAAGGCGTACAGGCTTTTAGAGTGGACAAGAAT
The DNA here is from genome assembly GCA_036936625.1 of Parnassius smintheus behrii. Classification (NCBI taxonomy): domain Eukaryota; kingdom Metazoa; phylum Arthropoda; class Insecta; order Lepidoptera; family Papilionidae; genus Parnassius; species Parnassius smintheus. Next base: position 31,033,621 of record JAUPFT010000021.1, read on the forward strand.
TCGCTGTGCTACCTCAATGCGTGTGTGTGCCAGGTGTCACATGAAATATTTGAACGTTTTTACCTTCACCGCCGCGTACGTACTCGTAGCAGCACATAAAATTTCGATTTGTTATTTTCGTGGTGCCGGCGGGTTTAAAACTCCTGGTATTGTACTACTAATGGCTAAACTAAACGGGCACTTCATCTTAGTCTTCACTGTGCAACGCATTTATAGTCTTATTTGTTTTATTGCAGGTGCCTAGTAGCCTATTCATCAGTCAGACTGTTAGTTGGTTTGTAACTTTAATATCATATAAACTACTCTTCCAAAATACTATCCAGAACGAAATGGAAAAACGAATTGAACTACACATAAAATCCAATTTAAAAAACAGCTAGAAACTTTTCCCATGTTCCGGACAGAACGCGAAACATTTGTAACATTGCTCCAATCCGTTCGACGCACGCCGACAATTTGTATCGAATTGCGGTTGAATACGAGAGCCACTGACATATTTCAAACTCTTGCGTACTTATGCAAACAAAATAGCTTTTATTTGTTGTTCGGCCACAAATAATATGCGGCGAGTTTTGTCATAGTAAAAACAGAATAATAGAATGTCTCCCGCGCCGCGCTGGATTTCAATGCCAACTGTTGCAGGGTTGTCACCGTCTGTTTGTTAAACAAAAAAAGTCTCATTTAGTTTTATAAGGAGTATTATAAATATTGACAAACATAATACATACAGATGCGTACAAATTCATCATATTTGTTAATCATTTCTTTAGTTTCCTCTCAAAGAATCAACGTTTGTCAAAAAAATTCTAGCTTTACATTACAACAAATGCCAAATTACTAAAATAAGAGTAAATTAACACTGAGCATATGGTGTCAGTTCAGATTTAATTTGATCTGATGTGACATGATAATTAATATAGTTATGAGTTATGGATCTATGTATATAGTAAAATAACCTATTAATAAAATAATTGACTTAAACAAACGCATATATTAATTTATTTTACAAAAAGAGAAAATAAAACGGAAACAAGATTGCTAGCAATATTTTATTAAGTCTACAAACGTGATAGCGGAGCGCGGCGGTGGGCGTTCCCGACTCGGTCCGATCTTCCCGACTTAGTAAGTGTCGTTGTGTGCATGTTGAGGCTCGTGCGTATGAGTCCGTACCGTCACGTGCCAGGCACGCACACATATAAGCGGTATTTGGTACATTTCTTAGAAGATAAGCCTATTATTCTGTTTTTACTATGGTTTTGTTCCCAGTGATGATGACAAGAAATACTATCTGTTACGACATTAAGAAATTGAAGTGAGAAGATAAAATCTATATATTGCTACATCATAATAAATTTAATCAATATGTCGCAGCATAACTAGCTTAATTAGACTTTTAGTTAAGACCCTAGTCTTTTTACTAAACGGCGCCGTAAAACTCAAAGACCAGCGACCGTCTCGTTGAATTAAATTAATAGGGTGACCATGCCATGTAATGTCGCTGGGTTGTGCCTAATAAAATAAATGGGCCACCCCAGCGGCATTTCAACCTACTATAAGTTCAGTAGCCGATGAGTGTAATGTTGTATTAGACCCATCGGCTGAATATCATTCAGGCCGTTAGTTGAACGGCGTCGTTTAGTAAAAATTCTACGAGTAGTCTGTTAACTGAAAGGCTAATTAAGCTAGTTGGACATGCATATGTCGCAGCCAACTAGTATATTAGCTATTCAATCAACAGCCTACCCTCTTTACGAGTACTAAACAGCGCCGTTCAACTAGCGGCCTGAATGATATTCAGCCCGTGCGTTTCATCCGATTCGTCTAATACAAAATTTCATGCCTAATTATGCACTATGCGCTATAATATATATATATATATATATATATATATATATATATATATATATATATATATATATATATATATATATATATATATATATAAAACGCAGCTTTAGAGTGGCCCCTGGGCCACCCCAGCTGCACCCTCATCTACTGTCGCTGATATTACAAGATAGTTGCAATGTTGTATAAACGCAGCGGCTGAATATCATTCAGGCCTCTAGTTAAACATTAAAAAGGTAAGCTGTTAATTGAATGGCTAATTAAGCTAGTTGACTGCGATAGATTGTACTATTTTTCATTAAACTTTGGAAAACACCATCAAATTTGTTGTTTGCCGACGCCATATTGACAGTTTGGAGTTACAGCGCTAGATACCAGAAAGTGGAAATAAATTGAAATGAACAGGCTAGGCTAATGAAACGTCAGCGATCCAATCATTTGCCTATCTTAATAAAGAAATGAAGTAATTTGCAATCTTCCGCTCACTAAATACAATGATGTGTCTTACCTGGATTGAAGAGCACCTCCCGCCCTCCCTCAATTGCATGCACCAATCCCAGCACCACTACTCCCGTCACCACTACTCCTAACACCACTACTCCAGGAAAGACACACCATCAACGATAATACGACACGTGTTTCGCCTCTACACGAGGCATCCTCAGGTGATGTAGACTCTACGTCAGCTGTCCGCTAAGTAAAAAGCTAAGTAATAAGGAAGTCTTAGCGGTCAGCCGCCGTAACGTATTGTAATGGAAACACGTGTCGTATTGTAATGGATTTCCGCAAAGTAACGCCTGATTCTATCAATTATTTGCCTAGCTGTTTGATCAAATGGCTGATTATCATTCAGGTGGCTAGTTGAACGGCGCTGTTTAGTAAAGAGGCCAGGCTGTTGATTGAACGGCTAATTAAGAGTTAAAACATTGATAAAATAAATGGTCTTTGATTATTTTCACATTACGATTTCTTATATTTACGCGAACACTACACATTGAAATAAAACTAGTTTTTACGGATTTGATCGCGTATATTAACTTAATATTCCCGAAGTTTCCAGCACTCATGGTCATGGGGGTGACTGAGATGTTCGACGTCCCAATGTCATAGTTAACCACGGCTACCTTCAGATTAAAATTATTAACTTTTGTTCCGATTTACGCAGTATGAACTTACAGTATCTTAAAGTCTTGCAGTTGTATGCTTGGTTTTGAATTTAATTTTATTATTAAAAGAACCCCAAGCAGATGGTAGCACCCATTCATCGTCTCTATTGAAATTAGGATATTTTTTGATTTCAATAGCCTACGAATCATCCTTGGAAGGAATCGGTGTGCTTTAGAGAGGATTTGTGGTCTATCAAATCTGATGTAGTGACGGGTGTGATCCTGTACGTGTTCACTGTTCACAGACGGCTGACTTCCCAATGCTATGTGTCCTTTAACGCTGATTTATATTAATCTTTTAGTTTGTCCTATGTAAGAGAGACTACATTCACAAATAAGCTTGTACACTCCTGCATCTTGCAGAGGGATATTACACTTGATTTATGTTATTAAATGACTAATCACATACATAAGACACAAGATATAAAATAATACAATATATTGCTATACAATATATCTTGCTATCAAGAATTCGTCATGTACACTCAAAAGTATACAGGTAGCACGTAGGCAAAAAAAAACAAGCGATTTTTTTTTACGTGAGAGATTCTGTAAATAATCCCTATAAAGAACGAGAGCATAGTAGATTAGTGCCGTGCACCGGTAAATATAAAGGTAATAAAAACAAAGACTCGCGTTAGTGAGTGCCGAGGTTTATAGTACACGTAAACACCCTCAAGTGAGTCGGAGTCAGAGAAGCACGATGAACGATGACTGGTAGAGCGGGTAGAACGTGTTTGACGCTCCACTACGATTGTGCACGATAATAAATAAACGGTTGTATTACACGCGGTTTGGCCTAAAAACAATAGCATATTATTGTCCCTTCAATTCATTATTTATGCTCGAGCTCTTGACTAAAAGGAAATTCAAATTTATCAAAGAAATTGACACGAAGGATTAAGGTAAATGGTTTACACAAAAATAAGCTTTAGAAAAACATTCACTTCATTAATATTTCAAGGCGATGTATCCAAGGATTACCTTAGATGTCAGTAATTATTTTTTAAATGTTACCTCCATACTAGGATTTTCTCCTGTATCGTGGGGGCAGTTCACAAATATAAATTTCACAAGGACAAATATCCAGACCCGGAAAAATTACGTGTAGGCCATACAAATACATGTTCCGTGTGGGATTCGAACCCGCGGCCCTTAGCGCTGTAACTCATTGCTAAGCCACTGCGCCACGGAGCCGTCATAAGTTTATCCTTCTACAATAAATTCTTTGTGTAATTATCTTCGTCTTTAATTTTGCTTTTCAAACACTCTAATATTATCTTATTAAAGTAACTTCTTTTCTTTCTTACTGATTTAATCCACCACTGTATGTAGACCACATTAAAATATACGCTACTGCACCACTTGATACATTTGCCTAATATGCATTACGCCGAGCAGCTGGTTGCTGAGCACAATATCGTTACCCTCGTACTGATAATCCTGCAGTTTATCATTGTCTATGAAATGTGGCTTCTGGATTTTAAAATGGATGTTCTGCCGTTATATGTAATCCCTAGAGCCCCGAACGCTTATTAGGGTACACGGTATGAAGGTAAACTTTAAATTTTTAGATAAAGTCATTATATCCCTTTATAATACCTTATCTGTAATGTCCATATCACTCCTATGCCGGTAGTTGGGAGTAATAAGCTCAAAGTTGTTGACGAGTAAATTTACCTGAGGCAAATCGTCCTACTAGGTAAGTCCAACTTCCTTTCTTTTCTTTTTTTTTAAATGTTATCCCCACACTAGGATTTTCAAATGTATCCTGGAGACATTTCACAAACATAAATTGCACAAGGACAAACATGCAGACCCGGAACAAATATTTGTAGGCCATACAAATAAATGTTCCGTGCGAGATTCTGACCCGCGGCCCCCAGCGCAGCCATTTATTGCTAAGCCACGGATTCAACTCGGCTGGGCATCGTTCGAGAAATTACAGTTACAACATATCTTCATCCTCATCAATCAATAACCTCAAAGCCTGAAAACAAGATTGTACAACCACTGCCTATTGCCAGTGATAACTTATGGATCTGAGACGTGGTCTTTCATGAGGACGCACAAGGTAGCTCAGCGAGGTATGGAGAGGGCTATGCTCAGGGTTTCTCTGCGTGAACTTTAGTTTACTTACTACTTTATTTTACTTTTGCCCAACGGATTAGTAAGCTGAAGTGGCAATGGGCCGGTCATATAGTTCGAAGAAGCGACAATCGATGGAAACAAATGGTTGTCGAGTGGCAGCCTCGTACCAGTAGGTGAAGTGTAGGGCGACTCCCCACTAAATGGAGTGACGATCTAGTAAGACATGCATGCTTGCAAGTCGATGGATGCAGGTGGCTCCAGGCCGTGCTTTTTAGCATTCCTTGGGGGAGGCCTATTATCAGCAGTGGACTTGCGAAGGGCTGTAATGATGATGATGATGAATGATGATCATACCTGATGGATCCCACCAGTGGTATCATATTTGACTAAAAGATTAAGCTAAGCATGTCTATATTTAAAAACCAAATTCTTGATTATTTTTACCTTCCGTCCCGAAATTTGACACACTGGACCTGGCAACACAATTTGATAGGTCTGTTATGGTTTTCCATTCTATATAAACAATGATATTGTAATTTTAACTTTAAAAAATTACCAAAAATAGGATATATCTGTCTTTCCTTCTCCGGCCAGAAGAACCTCATTTCAAAACGATAGCAGATTTGAAAAAGAAATGGGCAAACGAAATTTTATTTATCTTACGTTCAAGAAATATATAACATAATATTTCTTTTTATTTAATTTCCCAGTATTAAGCAGCAAACTACAGACGCATATAAAGAAAGAATGTTTGGCTGTAACGAGAGTCCAATTTAGTACTTAAAGAGCTGAATGAGAAAATTAGTTTATTAACCCTGGGGGATTTGAGTAATCATTTAGAGTCGAGCGCAGTTTTCTGAACAGGAATCAACATGTTGGAACCTGTGCTATAATGTTTCCATACATGAATTGTATTAATATAGTAAAATCCATACAGAAGAACTATCGATATCGTGGAAAGGTGTGATATTAGCTTATTTTGGAGTTTTGTCACATTTAAGCTGCTTCATAAGTGTAAGCAGACTATAGGGTGGCCCTCACAAGATGTAGTGATATTTGATAAAAGATAATTCATTACTTTACTTAAATGTAGAATTGTGAAAATTCTTTTAGATTAAGTAACTGCATCTTTAGACCATCTTAACTCCATAAATTCTAAAATCAGTTCATAATGGTGTTAGCGGCAAACAATTCTTTAGCTTTTATAGATCTGTTAGTAATTCGAAATCCTGATAACACCTTGAGCCACAATGTGTATAGAAAAAAGACCCATACAGATAGATATTTAAACGGTGATTCTGACCACCATCCTTCACAGTTAGCTACCGTGGGTAAATCTTTGTTTCAGAGAGCACGAGGGATCTGTGATAGTAAACACCTGGCCGCCGAGCTCCAACACGTCAAACAAGTTTTTCATGACAACAAGCTTCGGGTCTCGCGCCTACGAGTGAACGAGTGAAGCTAGCCAAACTCGAGCGTGCGCCTGTTGTAGGTACTGCCATGTCAGAGGTGTCGCTGACAAGATTGGCTACATCTTGAAGCGTGCTTACATTTAAACATACTTCAAGCCGCAGAAGAAGATTAGTCATTTAATACTATCAATCAAGTGTAACGTCCCTGCAAGATGCAGGAGTGTACAAGCTTGTTTATGAATGTGGTCTCTCTTACATAGGACAAACTAAAAGATCAATATAAGCCCGTGTTAAGGACACATAACTGATGTGAAGAATCGACGCTCCGGGAAGTCTGCGGTCTGTGAACACGTACAGGATCACCCCCGTCACTACATCTGATTTGATAGACGAAATTTACATCTAATGTTTTAATAAAAAAATAAACTATACTTATGAATGAAATGAGACGTTTTTCTTGTCTTTAAAAGTTGCCGTGTAATTTGTGCACCACCTCAAAACACAGGATTTTCGCCACGAAAAACTCGAAGGATGGGTCCTACCACCTACTTGGAATTCTATAATTAATATAATTAAACCCCAACCCAAGCATACAACTACAAGGCTTTAAGATACTATAAGTTCATACTGCGTAGATCGGAACAAAAATTAATAATTTTAATCTGGAGGTAGCTGTGGTTAACTATGACATTGGGACGTCGAACACCTCAGTCCCCGCCATGGCCATGGGTGCAGTAAAGTGCTCGAAAGATCGGGAATGGTAGGGAATATAAAATAAGTTAATATACGCGATAAATTCCGTAAAAACTTGTTTTATTTAAATGGGTAGTGTTCGCGTAAATATAAGAAATCATAAAGTTCAAGGTTGCCATGAAGAGGCCTATGCTCGGGGTTTCTCTGCGTGATAGACTTAAAAACGAGGATATCCGCAGTAGAACGGGCGGGGCGGAACGGGTAGGGCGGGCCATATTATATTATATATATATATATATATATATATATATATATATATATATCGTATAATCTAATACCTCATATGGTCCCGTGGATAGCGTAAAAGGCGACAGAGGCAAAAAAAACAGGAAATGGACGGCAGCATTTTTCTGATAAAACACAAAGTAATAAAATACTGCGGTTGCTCGGCTGCCAAGCGCGGCCACTATGGCAGTCCTGCCTATGAGGCAATCTCCTTTATTTTCTTTAAAAAATCAAAACGTTACCTCAGAATTTTCTCTAACTTAGAATTTTCTCCTGTATCGTAGAGGTAGTTTACAAAAATGTCATATCGACCAACATCGCGTTGTCTGTCACCCATGAGGACTAAGATGGAATGCCTCGTTTCCAGTGAAAGTGGTCTCCGGTTCTCTACACTCACCACTCGAAACACAGCAGCATCAAGCTGCTATTTTAAGTTGTTATTCAGTGAGATATAAGTATTTATAGACCCTCAGCATTGCAACTCATTGCTAAGACACTGTGCCACGGAGCCGTCACAACACGTCAATCTATGGAAGAGTCCTTTATTCAGCAGTGGACTTTTATAAGCTGTAATGGATGGATAATGTGTATAAACTATTGATTTGCTCCGCTTAGACTGCGCTATACTATTTTGCTATTATATTATAACTAACTAACCCTCTCCGAAGTGAGACTAGGCCTGTGAACAGCAGTGGTAAGTTTAAGGGCTGTAACTTTAACCTTTTATATAAACATATATTTCTCTCTCATATTCCGGTTACATTTAAATAATTAATCGCAACTTAGATCGTTAACCACTGGCGATCTTTCCGGACCTATACGACTTACGGACCTTCAAGAAACGAAATTACTTCCTTTTAAAATACCGGTAACGCACTTGCAATTACTCTGGTTTTGCAATTGTTCATGGGCGGTGGTCAACACTTACCATAGACCATATAGAAAAGGATGCATGAGCCGCATGCTTTTTTGCATCCTTTTCTGTAAAAAAGCCAATCTCGTCCTGTGGGCGTGTGAGGTAAAAATGTGACCACATTATTTTTATAGTCTTTTTCTAATGACGGTTTGGCTGTGGATGGAAAATTAAATTAATTGCTTCATAAGCTATAGCTTAATGGCAAAGCATTTGTAATGTAAGTTATAACGCCAATAAGTGTTCTAGTATTACAACCTCCAATTGATGGCGATCCATCAGAAAGTGCAAACAATGGATTTGGTATACAATAGCATTGAAAGCTCATAACTATGATACAGAATTTGATTTAGTATACAGTAACATGTCTTACCAGGTCGTCACGCCATTTAGAGCGGCCGCCTTACATTGCGCTTACCGGTACGAGCCTAGCCCGCGGGAACCTTACTACCTATCGCTTACCGGTTCTTTGAGCTATACGTTCGGTTCATCGTTACTTCAACATACTGATTCGTTGGGATAGCCCATAGGTCGGATGTCTTCATTACTTCCTTATTATATTCATATTTTTATAGGTAGTAGTAGAGCCATGCTGCAGTTATATTATAGTTGAAACACGAATGAGTTGGTTCGACCGATGAACGACCACGCTCTCACAGAATACCAGCGTTAAAGAGCAGCTTAATGCTGCTGCGCTGCGTATGGTGAGCCTATACAACCGGAAATATTTTTTACTGAAAACGAGGCATTTCATCTTAGTGGTCAGGGGTGAAAATCGCATCGTGATTCCTAATTGAGGATAGATGTACAAGTATACGGGCCTCAGCATTCTCTTCGTATCAGGTGGACCGTGTGCTTGTTGGTCACCCTTATTCTATAATATAAAAATAAGTATTCTCCCCATACGAAGAAAAATGTATCAGCTTAGCCCTCCCCACTATTCGCTGAGCTACCTTAAGCTTCCTCATACAGTCAGCAATGATGTACTCATGACGGACAGGTCATCAGTGGCAACACGCACTGGTATCTTGAAGAATACTTGATTAAGAGATGTGTCGTAATTTCTTAAACGCTGCCCAGTTGAGTTGAATCTGTCAATTGACCTCTCAGTCGAATGGTCTGGTATGATGATAGTGTGAATGTGATGTATAATATTTTTTTACGCCATTTATTATTTCATTTGAATATTCTTAACCATTTAGTTTCAAACAACTCCATATGACGTAAGTAAAAATATTGTTAGCGCACTATACATTTTAAGCTTATAGCTAACGATAATTAATTAACGTCGGACGTGAACTAACTATTCCCAAGGGCAAATGGTTTCAGTTTTCGTTAATTTTTACTTGAATTTTCACAAAGGTTACTGCGCTCTTGAAACGCGAAAGTATTGTAAATAAATAACGATTGATCCATATCGCTACAGTTGGAAACATAAAGGGTAACCAGTTGGACGTTGGACAGCAAATTGTGGAGAAATTTGTTTAATAGTAATTATGAATTTATTTTACATTTAGCTGAAATTTTGATCATCTTAGTAATATATACAAAAACTGATTTAATAATGGTGGCAATAAATATTTCATCGTCCGACTTGGAGCGACGTTTGTGATTCACCAGTTAAGTCCATATATTTAGTAAGTCCATATGTTTAGTAAGTTGGTTCATTAAGGAGATACACCAGGAAAATTTTGCGACCTCAAACGATACAAATCGTCAAAAAATCATTTACTATTTCCGTAAAAAGTTACCTCTTCACATTTCTGAGAGAGTTATGTAGCAGAAAAGATTCCACCGCAATGTTTCAACGTGAAACAGAATAATACAGGGAATATTTTTAAATTCGCAGTTTCACTGCTATTCAAATTTTCTTACATTGTTTTCCTTCACAGCCCTACACTTCGCAAATTAGCACTTAAAAAATTGTGATTATGTTTTAAAGTGGTGACGACGGAAGTCAACCTCGGGGTAGTTCGCGTTGAATTAATTTTAAGGCGAGACTTTTGCTTTTACAAAACTCCTTAAATAAAAATATATCTTTACCATTTCAATTATGCAAATCGTTTATTCAGTCTTTCAAGTCGTTAATTAATCCTTCACCTCAACATTCGGATTTTATCTCGATCATATCCGGCCATATCCCTAACGGATGTAATCCCTAACGCTATTGGACGTTAATTAAACGCAGGGGTCACACTGGCTGGCACGAGTGGCTTCGTCGGACACGTGACCTTGTCCGGTGCCTCCAAATGGTTTTTATGAACAATTCAATTTAAACCAGTCCCGACCTGACCTAAATTGTAGTGCTCGTTAGTCATATACACAAATTTCTGTTCTAATCAACTACGTTCAATTTTATTTTATGGAGATGAGGACCGTTATAGTCTGACGAAGATTATTATAATGTAATTCTATTGATCAATACAGGCTTAGTACAATCAGTCTGATAACACTCTCTGAAACCCGTGGTATAAATATTGCCAGAAGATATAACATTATGCTATACAATTCTACTGAAATATATATATATATATAATATACCGTACGTTTTGTACGAATAAAACGTATTTTTATAGCCCTATTATCCCAGACTTTGATGCCATTTCATTACTATCTCCTCTGAAATTATTTGTTGGGTTGAAGGCAAAACTTAGGGGGAGCACACCGCCGACCATCCCGCGGTATGAGTGCCCCATACCGGATGTACGGTTCACGCAGCGCTCGGTTCGCAAAGCACTCCTCTCCCTGGACATCCAGAAGTCGAGTGAGCCTGACGGAATCCCCTAATTGTACTGCGTGTGCACCGGTTCTCACGCGTCTTTTCCGGTACTCCTACTCCCTATGCGTAGTTCCGAAATAATGGAAGATGGCTTTCGTCCACACGATCCCTATAAAAGGCGACAGCTCAGATCCGTCAAACTACAGGCCTACCACTATCACCTCCTTGTTCTGCAAAATAATGGAATTCATCATAAACTGCCAGCTCGTGCGGTACCTTGAAGATCACCAGCTAATTAACGACCGCCAATACGGTTTACGTCGGGGTCGATCAGCTGGTGATCTTCTGGTCTACCGAGAAGGCATTGACTGTTAGTTTGGACATTGTAAAGTCCTTCGATCGGGTTTGGAACAAAGCGCTTCTTTGAAGCTCCCTCCCTTTAGGCTTCCCTAGAAATTATGCAACTGGATCACCAGCTTTCTTGCAGATCGGAGCATCAAAGTCGTTGTAGACGTTGCATGCTCCGATTACAAGCCTATTAATGTTGGCGTTCCACAAGGCTGCTTGTTATTACCAGCGCTGTTTCTTCCGCATATCAATGATATGTTGCATGCCGGAAACATCTATTGCTATGCGGATGAAAGCACTGGTGATGCTCTATACACCGGCCGTGCAAATATTTTTCGGGAAAACGTCGCCGAGTACCGGGACAAACTTGTGTCTGAAGTTGAGTCTTTGCTGAACAAAGTCTCGGATTGGGGGCGATTAAATCTAGTCCAGTTTAATCCTCAGAAAACACAAGTTTGCGCGTTTAACGCTAAAAAGAACCACTTCGTCGTATATCCTCAGTAGGCACTCCCCTTGATACCTCAGCCAGTATCGCTAATCCTTGGCGTCGACATATCGAGTGACGTGCAGTTTCGTGGTCACTTGGAAGAGAAGGTCAAATTGGCCTCAAAAACTTGGCGTGCTCAGCAAAGCGGGACAGTATTTAATGCCGGCACACATGGAATACTGTTCCCATTTCTGGACTGGGGCTCCCCAGTGCGAGCTCCTTCTATCATTTTCTTTGATTTTGACCGCATCCAGCGCAGAGCGGCTCGATTTGTCGAGGACGGAGTGCTTTCCGATCGGCTCGATTCACTGGCTTTGCGAAAATATTGTTTTTACTTTACCATTTACCACGGGGAGAGCTCTGAGGAATTGTTAGGATTAATCCCAGCCGCTAAATTAGATGAAGGCACATCGCGGCATAACTCCCGATACCATCCACACCATCTGGATGCTTGGCGGCCCACCACTTTACATTTCACTAGAAGTTTTCTTCCGCGTACTATCTCTCTGTGGAATAGTTTACCAGCGGCGATTTTTCCGGACCGATACGACTACTTTCTAAAAGGCCGGCAACACATTTGAAATTCCCCTGGTCCTATAATAAAATTATCTACGTAGTTTATACGTGGTAGAGCCATGCTGCAGTTATATTAGTAGTATAGTTGTAGCACGAATGGGTCGGCTCGACCGGGGAAAGACCACGCTCTCACAGAATACCAGCGTGAAATAGTAGCTTAATGCTGCTGTATTTCGTATGGTGAGTGTGGAGAACCGGAGACCCTTTTTACTGGAAACGAGGCATTCCATCTTAGTCCTCACGGGTGACAACGCATCTGCATTTTGATTCGTAATCGAGGATAGATGTAGATGTCTATGGGCCACAGCAACCACCATCAGGTGGACTGTGTGCTCGTTTGTCACCCCATCCTATAAAAAAAAGTAGTACGAATGGTGCATTTTCATGTCCATAGTCCATTTCATTGATTGATGATAATAGAATCAAGATTTTCATATGAAGAAGATGTAGGAAAGATAATCTTGAGACTTCGTTGTTTATTTGGAGCGTAGTCCTCTTAGTCTTACATTAACGTCATTGCTATATTTTATGTTTAATTTAAATTATATAATAAATTTTATCATAATAAAACGACTCCTTCCCACTTTTGTCCTCAGTATCAACATACCTAGTTTATGCAAATTTTCAACAAGGTACATATAAATATTATTTAATTAGAACGTAATAAAAATAACATTTCATATTTTACCACAAACAATAATCCGGTAAATTCTATGTTTGAGAGTAAATACACCGTGGTGTTAAATTTCGTGACCCCTGGTGAGCAAACTGGTATGATTTCACTTTCACATCTGACCCCACCTGACCCGCCAGCCGACAGCGACCGATATAAGGAGGGGTACTTCTCTGGAACAATCTACAACGAGATACTCTTGTGAATCATATGTATTCATTTAATTAAGCTATGTTATTTTGAAGTACTGGAATATGTATACAATGGTGATGCATACATGAAATAATTTTAAGCAAACAAAAGCTACCGAGATATGTTTCGTTACCAATTTGTTTATAAAGCTAATTTATTTTCGTTGATGTTTTCATTAAATTAAACAAAGATTAATAAAGATTTCATAATTTATATTTTTAATACATTGTCCCTAGTAAAATAATGATTTAGAACATTTTAATGGCAGGAATATTTCTTAAAATACACGTAAGCGGATTTCAATTTTTGTGGAAAATTATGACCGATAATGTATTCATACTACATTCTAACAGGTCGTTATAGTTAGGTTAAGGCAATTTGTTTAGAAATTTTCTGTGGCGTTATTGTTCAAAAGTAAAAAGCTTCCGCCATTATGTCATAAAATATTTTTTTTTATTTTTGTTTAAAACTCCTGTACCTATTAAAATGTGTCACACTCACACCCAATAATATTTTAGTAAATTACAGACGAATTGACGAAAACTCTTCTGGGCTAAATTAATTTCTTAAAACAACTCAATATCCATTATTTTAAACATATTACAATTTGACCGCCACGTTGGTCTAGTGGTCGTGAGCGCGATTGCTGATCATGTGGTGCAGAGTTCGAATCCCGGGGCGAGTCAAAATTAATTACTGATTTTTTGTGAAAAAATATCTTTTATGTATAATTCAAATAATATATAAAAAGCTATATATATGTGTGTATATATATATATATATATATATATATATATATATATATATATATATATATATATATATATATATATATACATAAATCCTTACAAATTTACTTACAAGTTATCATTATAATATACAAATTTAGTTTTTCTTTAATGGTGAGTTACATGCTTCCTCGGTCAAAAGTTTAACAATATAACAGTATTTTAATGCCAGTTACTCGTAGTTCGCATTCTTTGGTCAAAAGTTTGGTGAAATTCTGTATACATCGTGAAATTGTAACACAATGAAAAGCTTAACTCTTGCATTTAAAAGTTATCATCATCATTATTAAAAGCCATAGTATACATTATAATATAGTAATGTATATGATATAATATAGTTATATGGGTCATTCTAAGAATAAGAGGTAAAATGCATGGCAATCATTATAAAATTTTTTATTCTATGAGTTGTCATTTTATGCAATAAATGGCTTCTCTTATTGTATTTTATAAAAAGCATTATGACTGAATTCACACACACATTCACATTTTCCTGAAATTACGTACTAAAGTCTGAAAAAGTCTCTACCCTGGTTTGTCCCCATGACGTTTTTGGTTAATCATGCTGACATTACATACCTTCCTTGTTGCAAATGCACAGTGCATTCAAAGTATATTTAGCACAAATTTAAATAAGAACTACCAAATGAAAAAAAAATGAAACTTTTAAAAAAAATGAAAAGAAATGGAAAATAAACGTAAAGTGAAAGCGAGCTGTGAAATAATGAACTTGTTGAAAAAGTTAAGTTACAGCCTATTTACAAGTCAATTATTTTAGTTAAGTTAATTAGCATTGATTAAAGAATATTTTATCATTTTGTTGAAGGTATATTGTCTTATTACCTAATTTAGAAATATTTTTTGTCACAGACACTAAAGAAGATCAAGTCTAAGATTTAAAGAAAGACTGTAATACAAAAACGATACTCAAATTATAAGTTAAGTACAATGTTTAGTAAAAGTAAATTTTAATAATTGTTTTTATTATATTCAAATATCTCCCCTGCCCAATGTATTTACCCTGGCTTGGTAAAAAGTAACTAAATATGTATAAATTGACTTGCCCTTACGTGAATGTGTGTATAAAAGTCTTTAATCACCTTTTCACCTTGACCGCATCTTTTATGGACGCAAAACCTCTTATCGTAGAATGACCCATATAGTATATCATTTTTAAACGTGGTAGAGTCATGTTGCAGCTATGTTTTGGTAGTAGCACGGATGGATCGGCACGACCGGGGAAGGACACAGTCTCACAGAATACCAGCGTAAAATAGCAGCTCAATGCTGTGTAGACACTCACCATAAGAAACACAGCAACATTGAGGATCGGATAGCCTATTTACTGGAAATGCGGCATTCCATCTTAGTCTTCAAGGCTGGCAACGCATTTGCATTTTGATTCTTAATTGAAAATAGATGTAGATGTCTATGTCCACTTACTCTTACTCAGGTGGACTGTCTGCTCGTTTGTCACCCTTATTCTATAAAAAAGAGTATCGCACCTTCATATTAATTTATGCACTTAGAAGTTCACCCCAAGGACAGCATGAGTACCAAAATGAGGTGGGGGACGAGGAGAAGATGGAATCTCTAATACCTTGATACAGGTATACTTCAATTAGGTAAATGACGTAACTGACGACTCAGTGGCGCAGTGACTTAGCAATGAGTGGCTGCGCTGGGGGCCGCGGGTTCGAATCCCGTACGGAGCAAGTAAGGTCTACAAATAATTGTTCCGGGTCTGGATGTTTGTACTCGTGCAATTTATGTTTGTAAACTGCCTCCACGATACAGGAGAAAATTCTAGTGTGTGGGTAACATATTTTATAAAAAAAATCTGAAGGTTGTTCTTATTTAATTGCGGTTTAGTTTTCTCGTAAATTTACTTAAAATTTAACCATACAAATTCAGAACATTTTTTTCAACTTTTAGGTAATTAATATTATGTATAATTAGATTGAAGGTTTAAAATGATTTGCTTCATTTGCATAATTACCACAATGATTCAAGGGGTTGGCGCTTTACCGCAGAATTTACGGCGGGAAGCGACCATACCACTGGGTAAAGACTATACGCCAAATTTTATAGCTAACCTTATGAAAAAATTATTTACGGCTTATAAAACAACGTATGTAAATTTTATCAGCTTATAAAATCCTATAAACGATATGAATATTGCCTGAACAATCTGGTGGCTTCTGAGAGATGGCGGGCTAAACGGTTACAAATATAATCTATAATCGTAAAATACTCATAGCGACTAATACTAAGCTGATATAAGTAACTAAAGTGACAGTTCAATGCGAACGTTAATCCACTTTCATTCAATTGCAATTCGTAATAAACTCCCGAATACAGGCCACCTCCGTAGCTGCCCGACTACCTCCCTAGAGAACTCCATCTGTACACTTACTCTGTATCAGAAGGCCAAAAAATGTGTTTAGAATGTGAAAACGCTTATTAAAGCGTTGAGTAATAGGTACTGGATTTTTATGAGCATGCTTGTTCATTCGTAAAATAGATTTTTATGGATGTCGTATCGGTTTATAGATGTCGATTTCTAACGGACATTGGTAGCAGCAACTTTTTTATTATTCATCTCCTTCTAGCTATGCTAGGATTTAGTAAATTAAAAAGAGAGGAGACGAATGTTGTTTTAGAAATTGGTTAGAACTGAAATCGAGATTTGTTTATAGTGGTTTATATGGTGGAAACGGTTGACTATAAACATAAAATCTATTTCATCCGATGTTTGGATGGTAACCGATTTCAGATGTGATTTGTTACATCGAACTCATGCTAACTAGAACCCTATATTCTACTGACATGCAATCACACAACAAAATCAGTAAAAACTAAGCGTAACATTATTGATTCACCCGACCTTGCTTAAACCACAACTGGAATATATAATCGGCATAAGCAAGGAAAACAATAGACGTCTTATAAACAAAGTGTAGCACAAAATACGACTAGTCTTACATAGAGAATATTCAGCGCAAAGTTTTCCACGTCTCGCGTACACGCGGCCATTGAAATATATTTATGGAGAGGACGGAGCGAGAGGTATATTCTATTCAATTGTGAATCCACTGTAGGGTAGCGAGGTGGCCGACGCAATATACTCGACGTAAGGGATAGGTAATGGCGTTTAGTAATTGTTTCAATATATTTAATTATGTAATTCCATTGGAGGTAACATAATTGATAAAACCTTCTATTCAACAAGCTAATTCATATTAAAATAACATAAATCGCATACGTCCCACAGGTGGGCGCCGACCTCTCATTTATGAGTGGGTTACGGCGCAAGTAGTCGTTTCAAAAGCGCCCTACTAAGTCTGGTTTGAAAAACAAAGAAGAAGGATTAAAATGGAATGTCTTAAAGGCTATTTATTATGTAGGCTCTCTATACTCTAGACCGCAGCACAGAAACTATGGAGTGTAGAAGTAAGGAGTACCAACTCCCATAGTAGAATAGTTGAAAAAGTGGCCATCTGTAAGCAGTAAATAAAAGTTCAAAAACTCTCCACAACAGCGCTGGAGTAGCTACTGGGATGAAATGAACTTAGCAGCTGTCGACGGTTTAAGTGTGTTGCTAAACTGGTCAGTAGCTCTAAAGTATAAAATAATTTTTTTATTTAGTTAATATAGCTTCGAAAAAGTCGTCTATCCGACTAATACATTTCAGTGCGTTTTTTAAAATTTACCCCGTAGTTATATTGGCGACACCACTTCTACACTCCATAACAGAAACATTATGTTTGTTGTTTCTAACACCAAATTATAGCCTGCAAAATTTTAGTCGCGCGTGAGATGATTATGATGACTTAATGTATGTAAAGTGTTGTGATACCATTATAATATGTCAGGCGCAGTTTATAATTTTTGCCTGTGTTCGATATTTGTTGCGGTAGTCAAATCACCCAGTACAAGATCCAACAAATATTTATGTTTTTACAAAAAATAAAAATAAAAATGTTGTTTTAAATATTGTAATATCACAGTTATTATAACACTAAAGCAAAGGGAAATATAACCGCATTTTTTATAGGATAGGGTGACAAATGAGCACACAGTCCACCTGATGGTAAGTGGTTGCTGTGGCCCATAGACATCTACATCTATTCTCGATTATGAGTCAAAATGCAGATGCGTTGTCACCCGTGACGACTATGATGGAATGCTCACCATACGAAGCACAGCAGCATTAAGCTACTATTTTACGCTGGTGTTTTGTGAGAGCGTGGTCCTTCCCCGGTCGAACCGACACATTTGTGCTACAAATATACTACTAATATAACTGCAGCAAGGCTCAGAGGCACGTATAAACCAAATCCGCATGCAAAACTAACCGCCGAACGTTTAAAACTTAAACGCTTCAGGGCTGAGGTGTCACCGGCGGCGAGCGCTGACAACTTTATTTGCTCTGCTGTGCGGTCGGTCTGAGCACACAGAGTACTGTGCGGACAACGAACTTAGTGGAATTTGTACTTTTAGTTATGTCAGTGCTTAACGCGCACAATACACCTCAACTTACAATACAGGAGCGTACCGGGCGGGCTGTGAAGCTTTAGAAACTGCGCTCAAGGTATTTCTACCGAATATAATAGAAAATGTTTTTATATGAATACAGTTTTGTAAGTGTACTTTGTACCTATGTGATAGAAAATACGCAAACGAACACTCCTCGTTTCAATAACGATTGAAATTCTATTCATACCTTTAAAAAGCAGTTGGCTGCATACTTTCGCAATATGTGTGTGTAATGTACGTGGTAGAGCCATGCTGCAGTTATATTAGAAGTATAGTTGTAGCACGAATGGGTCCGCTAGACCGGGGAAGGACTACGCTCTCACGGAACAGCAGCGTGAAATAGTAGCTTAATGCTGCTGTATTTCGTATGGTGAGTGTAGAGAACCGGAGACCCTTTTTACTGGAAACGAGGTATTCCATCTTAGTCCTCACGGTAGACAACTCATCTGCATTTTGATTCGTAGTCAAGGATAGAAATGTAGATATAGAGGCCACAGCAATCACTTACCATCAGGTGGACTGTATGCTTGTTTGTCACCTTGTCCTATAAAATAAATAAATAAATAATAAATATATATTTATTCATTTATATAAATAACACCTTAAATACAAAGGTTTACAAACGGCGGTCTTAATGCCTTTCGGGATTCTTCCCAGCCAACACGGGAAGTGTAGACATAATATGATAGGTATCATGATGAGATATCACAAAATCGATATAAGTTTACGTAATGCTTAAAGATACTATCTCTCTATTCAATAAATGACAATAGAAAGAGAAAAATGAATAGATAAATAATACTTGATATAAGTAAGCCGTAGTCAACAATTAATAATGTCCTCCAGACCGAATTTCGGTCACGGCGGCCTGCCTCAACGGAGGCTAGCCATCGGCGCAGGACAGGATTATTGTGCCCAAGTGATTGCGCAAGCACAGGTGCACTCTCTATTCCCTCACTCTCATAACCCGATGAGACGGTAAACCGACACGACCGGAGACAGATCAGGCGCAGGACCAACGGCTTGACGTGCATTTCGAGGCACGGGGTTGAGAAACCGCCAACTTCCTGTCTCCGGGCAACTACTGAGAATTTCTTGACAAACTCAATAATTAATTTTTTGGCCCGACCCGAGATTCGAACCCAGGACCTCATGATCAGCAGTCACACTACTACAACCACTAAACCAACGCGGCAGTCAGCCAACGATTATTAGTAAGGCCGTATATTAAAAAATAACACATTATTATATATTTTAAACAGAAATTCAATATACTTGATACCCGTAGGTATAGTAATAGCATAGCAAGTCATGTGCGGATTTCAAACCGACGCAAGTTTTGTGCAAACATGCAATTAATTTCATATCTGGTTGAATTACGACTATCCACATGTCTGTGAACTGGGTTAGAAATGGTTTAATTTAGCTTTCCGTCTGAATCACGATGATTTCAAAGAGAATGCGCTTTGACATACCTACACGACTATTTGCGGTAATGCAATACAACGCTTATTGTGGACATTGCAGTCCCAGTAGCTTCTGCAGTCGGTGCTAAGTCACAGTGCACACAAGTATTAAATTCCCGACGTCTGGAGCTATTATATTTTCATAACAATAGTATAAAATATTATATTGGCTTTCTTGCTGGTTTTTTCCAGGGCAGGTTTTTTCCGAACCATTGGTAAAAGCAAAAAACTACTTACAGTAAGTATTACATGTAATTTTTATTGAATAAAAATGATACTATTCTATTCTATTCCGTACATGTGGAAATTATTTTATTCCGCTTTAGAGTTATTTGCAGTTAGATTTTACTTTGTAATATAAGTTATTTTTTTAACCTTTATGAGTGCTCTAAGGAATCACAAGAATTAAGGGGAAATATAATGTCAAATGGCTTAGCAAGATCCTTCGTTATGCCGAAAATATTGCAGCATTAATTTTGAAATTAATATATGGTAAAGTTGAGGATTAATGTTTAGGATTATGTTAGACGAAAACACGATTTCGTAAAATTTTCTCGATAGAAAAAAAATCCAAAGTTACCTCCAAAATAAACAATAAACCGCTGTTATTCATAAAATACTTTAAATAAGATCATGAAACTTTGCATACTAACTGGACTAACTATAAAGCAGTGCTTATGTTATTTACTTTTTTTAAAATACCATTATTTTCACTGTAAAAAGAAATTACCTAAACTATCGGCGCGTAAGCTTGATTCTTGTCGCCCCGTTAGTATCGCTCCGGCTTTTGAATTTTGAAGGGAGAAGTTGTGTCGCTTACGATCGTAATACACATTACGCAACAGGACGACGTAAAATTAAAATGGGAAATAACCGTTATAAAAATAAGGAGTGACTGGGTTGGCGTTAAGAAACAGGCATAAATATGATAAACCTAATGAAATAAGTATCTACCGATCTACTTACAGTATTAGTGATTACAAACATGTCGGTACACAGCATATGACGCGCGGGGAAGTGGGGGTGAAATTAGAATTTGAGCTGACTTACACTATCCTCTTAATATCACTAAAATGTCTTTCGTCCTATTTTCCTACCCTTAGGAGTGAAAAAATGAAGAATTAATATAATTAATATACCTAAACCATCCCTAAAATATATGCTATTTAAAAAAAAAACATTAAAACGTGTTCACAATGCCTGAAGAAACACGTTTTAATGTTTTTTTTTTGAACCTGCATCTATCGACTTCCTGTATCAATCCAACAATGCAACAAATCGCACTAAATATCAGCATGAAAAAGCACCGCCGCCTTTCATATAATGACTGAGAACCGGAGATCCTTTTTACTGGTAACGAGGTATTCCATCCCAGTCTTCAGCGGTGACAACAAACAATCACTTGCCATCTAGTGGACCGTGTGCTCGATCTAATGCTAAGGTTGAAACCCGACACTAGACTCTTTCAATCTATATTTTTGAATTTTTAGAATACTCATAGTATTATTACTGGTATCGAAAATTATTTTGAGCGTTGTATGTTTCCTTGAAACTGAAAGGGTCACGGATAATGTAAATATTCAAATTACGGTTTACTCAAACATAACCCTTACGTAATCTCAAAAACTGTTTTTTATTAGTACGTAGTTTCAAAAAGAAATAATATTATACAATTTTGGAATAAAACAACACGTGAATTCTTCTCATTTATACAAGGAAATAATGATTGATTCCCATATATTGGCTCACATTAATGTTTTTCTTAAAAAATAAATTAAAACATAAATATTTCTAATTCACATAATAGACAAATGAAAGGAAAATAGTATTTTACAAAATTATACGGCATAAAAAGCTTAAGTTCATTTTATTATGAAAATTATCTGAGTCAAGTAATAGTCAAACTGAAACTTAAACATCTTATTGCGTTCATGTGGTTACCATAAATAGTTGTTATGTTGGATATAATAGAGCAAAAAATGAACCCTGATAGGGCATAGCAATATAGCTTGTCAATTTTATTTTATTTAGTTAGAAAAATAAATTAGATATTTTATTTACTAAAACCAAACATTACATTCAAAAACATATAATATATTGAATTAGGCAATTATTATTTTTCACCGCACGTTCCATTACAGCACAGGCTGGTATTCATTCCGGAGAGGATTTTAGTGCAGTGTTAGAGTCCGACGTGTTGGCGGACTTCACATTTCACTGAAATGATTTTTAATAGCTCACAAATGCAGATTTCCTAACGATGTGTTTTTCGCCCCAGAGCACCTGGTATATCAGCCCTTAAAGTTGCAAATTGATTGATGCCAATGGGGATCGATGTCAGCTTTTGAATAAAAATGAACATGTAACAAAAGAACCTACAGCCCACCTGATGGTAAGTGGCTGCAGTCCACGGTCACATGCAGCCGATTTCAGATGTGTTATCAACTCTGAGGTCTAAATTGGACCTTTCAGACCGAAACACAGCAGTACAAATACTGTTACTTGTTGGAGAAATATGTGTCCTACCGCCTACATGTAAGCAACATGGCAAGTGCTTCCTCTCAAGACTCCCAAGACGGTTTTTTCAAATTTTTTAAATCGGTTTTTTCAAAAATTACTGTCTTTATGAATTATTTATAATTTAATATTGAATAAAATTTATTATTATATTTTATTCTTTTCTACCTAAAAATATTAGAGGAAATAATGTGATAAATATTTATTACCTACAGGTCTTTACATGGACTAGGCCAGAGTCGAAACCTTCATTCTTCAGTCAGCTGCTGCTTTTATAACTTTTTTTGTTTTTGATATCAGACTTTTTCAAACAGAAAAGGAAAATCTAATATCCTTAAATCTGATCTGATATTTCCTTTCCAATTATATGTTTAAACTACAAATAAAGAGATAAAATGTGGAAGCGGAATGATAGTCAACAACCGCGGTCATGCAAACTTGAGTAGCGGGTTTTATTGTTGTTCAAATTAATAAACATTAAAATAAAAAAAAAACAATCTCTCACTGTAATTTTATATAGGAAAAATGTTTGAATCATTGTATTAAGTTATCATAATGTATTAATTTTTAATTTAAATTTGGAAGGAAAACACATTTAAAACCACATTTTATAAAAAAAGCTTCACATAAAAACATTACACCAGCAAATATTAGAATTTAAATAATACAAAAAATTTAATAATACGTTTACAGGTTAAATTATAAGCAACAAATCTTTATTACATAAGGAAAAGATGTGAAATGTAATCTACATTTTACTTGTGTTTTTGCTACATTTGAATAATTTCTATAAAACAGTGCCTACTATATCAACAGCTCAAAAAATTTAGTTCTAATTTATCTTTTTCTTTCTAAGCTAGATTAGATCAAAATGAAGCAGTTTCTATATGAACGCCATTGTGGCGTTTACTGCATTATAACGCATTTATAAAACATGTTAAGTATCAATACGAGTATATGTTTAAACGTAATGTTCGAACGGTGCACAGGCGACATTGTTCCGGTGGATCTGTTCGATGAGAAACTCCAATAGATAGGACAGAATCGATACGACGCGGTTCTTGTCTAGTACGGGCTTTTACAATTGATACTCAATCTGTACGGATATTTCACTGATCAATTAATTAAATGCATCTGTTCATACTCTGGAGATTCGTATGTCTCTGTACAAGAATAAAGCAATACCTATATATATATATATATATATATATATATATATATATATATATATATATATATATATATATATATATATATATATATATATATATATATATATATATATATATATATATATATATATATATATATATATATATATATATATATATATATATATATATATTTCTGTCTCGTCATTTTTTTAAATGTTTATTCAAAGATTTATAGTGTCCACCTTTATAATTTTTATGGTATACCTTTTACATATAATTATGTACGAGTGAAGTAGATCTGAACTTAAAAGCGCTTTAATATAATATTATGTTTATGCCATAATAAAAGCATCGACATGGTTTTTGTGAACATCATTGCTAACTAAGGAATAGATATTTTATCATCACGTGTAAGGTGTAAGTGATATTTTTAATCTATACTACACATAAATAAAATTGAAGTGCCTATCTACAGTGCCTTTTATCTACCTTTTATCGAGCTATAGTATTAAGGCATGTCTAAAAATTTAAAGAAGCAATATTCCAGAACAGCTCAGATACCTTTTGACTGTTATGTAAGCTGACCAGAAATGCGACAAAATAAATAATCGATGATATATCATAAAGGCCTGTCATGCAGCATGATAATTAACGTAACGTATGTCATGTTGCGTTACCGTACATATCTGCATATATATATATATATATATATATATATATATATATATATATATATATATATATATATATATATATATATATATATATATATATATATATATATATATATATACTTATTGAAATATTGAAGTGTCTCACAAGTGTGTCACACTCTTAACACTGGTTCGGAAAAATCCGCTGTCTTGAAAAGAACACTAATACCAAGAACACTACTACAATATTATAAATGAATGTTTGAAAACAAGCATATCCTGTAAAATTAAATATGAAAATAGTTAGGACGGACGAAATTGTAGCAATTACCTCACTCCCAGGGGTTATCAATCATGTAGGTAATCTTTGTATTTTCAGGGACTTTGTTGCAAAATCGTATAAATTGACCCCGTAATGAATTTATTGACTCTTTGGATTCGAGTAACCGGTATTTGATCAGTAACGAACAAAAAAGACAAAACAATCGACGTTAAATATCACCAACGTCATGAGTAGGATGTCACTAATAAGTATCTTCATTAGGTAATCCCACAATTTCCCCAGAGACGAATACGCAAATCAGGCCGCGTTTCAATACCCCACACTTTGCATAGTGTACACAAGGTTTTAGCTTTCTAGGTCAACGGCGGCTCGCGCCGAGCGACTTCAATACGTGAACACAATAGACGCGTTCACACAACTCTTTTTCGTACAGTTTGTATCAGTTGAGATTATAAGGGCCATTGTTTCATTTACGTATGGGATGACATTTTTTTTTTTTTCAAAAATTAGGCATAGGATTAACACTCCAATTTGTTATGATTTTAAACAGTGGATTGGTTAGCTAGAAAAAGGCCTTGTAAAACACGAACTTTAAAAAAATTCATTAGGTCGGTCGTTTGATGAGAATGATCACAATTAGTCATCCATCCATTACAGCCTATAAAAGTCCATTGCTGAACACAGGCCTCCCCCATAGGTTGCCTCATGTGGGAGATTTTTTTAATTATTTTGATTCGTTATCAGGAAGATGCTGCTGCCCATCTCCTGGTAAATTTTTCCTCTGTCGTCTTTTACGATACCCTCGGGACAATATGGGGTAGTGGATATTCTATCTCCGCCACTACTCATTTTCAAACGTTAGTATAATTTTTAAAATAAAACTACATATTATTATTGTCATAAAATTATTCATAGTAACGAAAAACACGCCGTTAAATTTCCGATTAAGATTTTGGCAACTCATTGGTACATACAAAACGAACCCGTGAACGGTTTAGTCTGGTTGTAATCGAATTTTGGGTGTGCAAATTTAACGGAAGCCCGAGACCAAATTGAATAGTTCCGGAAGTTCCACAAGAACGCGGGGTCTCCCCTGGATTTAATTACGGCATCGTATAACGTGTGAGTACAAACGCTATTTGTTTGATCTTTGAAACGACCCAATTGGGTGTACAAATATAAAGACACATTTGTATAGCTTCTCGTTATATTCAAACATGGGTAAATGATTATTTTTAAATATTTAGTTAGAATTTTTTATATACACAATGTTTACATTTATATAATCAATATTTACGTAATACTAATTATGCGCGCAATTTCGTTTGCTTATTAAGATTTTACCTTCAATGTGCCTAGGGTACATATATCTTTCAAACTTCATATCTAAATGGAAGAGATATGGTTTAAGAAATGCGAAGATATTGCAATCAAGGTGATTTATGAAATGAACAACTATTCAAAAATTGCACAGTTATAATGATTTCTTATATTTACGCGAACACTACACATTGAAATAATACCAGTTTTTACGGAATTTATCGCGTATATTTAACTTTTTAAATACCCGACGTTTCGAACGCTTTACAGCACTCATGGTCACGGGCGGGACTAGATCGGAACAAAAGTTAAATTTTAATCTATGGTAACCGCGGTTAACTATGACATATGGACGTTGAACATCTCAGTCCCGCCCGTGACCATGAGTGCTGTAAAGCGTTCGAAACGTCGGGTATTAAAAAGTTAAATATACGCGATAAATTCCGTAAAAACTAGTATTATTTCAATTGCACAGTTATGCTAGAAAGTGCCCTATTATTGCTGAGGTTAATTGAATATGGTGAAATTCCTATGAATTTTCATCTAATCGTATCTGTAATCAGTATTATTCATAATCAGTATCAAAAGTACGACACAAACAAAGTACTCAAAAAATCCATTGCTGAACCAACCAGATGTAAAATATTTTACATCTGGTACGTGAGAAATAGTTATATCGCTATTTATCGGAGATCATAAAATCTTTCGAACATATCCTAAGTCGCTTTTAATGATACCTACGGAATTTTGTCATAACATGGCTGACGGATTTTCTCACAAGACTACCAAAGGATTTGTGATGATGTAATTGCCTTAAATTATTGGTAAAACATAAAAGTGCCAACATAAAAGCCAGATAGGTTTTATTTCACGTTAATTTAAAATTAATTTAAAATGATGAATCCATTGCTGGATACAAGGCCCTTCCGATTTTTAAGGTATGTTGTAATCGATATGCTCAGCATATGGTTTGATGATTAGAGACACGTTGGATGCTATCTGTCACAGACACCAATAGCTTAGAGACATTACATCTGGGTTCTTCTAATTGAATTATCGAGCATACAAGGAAAATCATTTTACATTTCGCTTTGTAAAATGTGCCGTGGTAGCTCAGTGGTTAACGCTCGCTGTAAATATAACAGAACGCGAGTAACCCGGGTTCGATCCCCGCCGGCACCAATGAAATTGTTAATTGCAATTTTAAGTGCTGATTTACCACGTGCTCGGCGGTGAAGGAAAACATCGTGAGGAAACCTGCATGTCTGAGGAATAAGAAAAAAAAATATTTCGAAGACATGTGAAGTTCGTCAACACGCATTTGGGCAGCGCGGCGGTCACTTCCTTGCCCTAAAACCCTCTCAGAAATGAGGGGAGGCCTGAGCCCAGCAGTGGGACGTATATAGGCTGTAACTTTTGTAAAATGACTAGGGCCGATGCAGATGCAAGAGTTAAAATCTTTTGCTAGCATCATAAGGAGAGCGGAGTAAAAGTCTAAAGTCATAATTATCTTTATTTCAACAAAAGATTCAATAAAATGGTGTGACGTTGCGCAGATGTAAATTAGCGAATTGGTAAGATAGTAAAGGAAAAAGAAATTCAAATTTTTATTGTTTGTTTGCCGAAAAAATTACGTAAATTGTCCTACGGGTTACGGAGGAGATAGATTTCAAAGAATCGTTTTCTTGCGCCATGGGAACTCCGCTCCAACAAAGATTCTAATGCGCGGTGACGTACCAAGATTACAAATATGTATTAATATTTTCAACGGTTCTCTATGCAAAACTATATATTTATACCAATATATTAGTCATGCATTATATATTGTCCATTATATATTAATTTGTTCCTAGCAATAGGGAAGTTTATCAACGAAAACACTTATTTAATTAATTTTTTAATTAAAATTGAAAAGAAAAATATTATCAACATAATATCATTTCGTGGGTGTCCTAAGAGGTGGCAGAAGTAAAAGAAACAGGATATGAGCAGTAGCATCTTCTTAATAAAAATTCAAAACATTAAAAAACTGCGGCAAATATGAGGCAATTGATGGGGAAGGCTAAGCTTAGTGGTAGACTTTCAACAGGCGGTATTGAATTTATGAATTAATTCAGCCTTAATTTACATAGTTTATTTACTATCACTTGATGACGTTCGATAGTATCACGTATTCAATTGAAATGGGCTTTAAAGAGATTAATCTGGTAAGTAATGGGCTTGCGGGATTGAATACAACGAGCGCAAATCCGTAGCTGGACGCCGTCCAATCTCTATTTATGCGCGATCGAGTTTAGTTTTAAATGTCGCACATCGATGTCCTTAGATGATAACTAATCGTAATTGATAAATTTATTAAAGCAATTTTTCGGAACTGATATGACTAAATCCGGCAAAACTGCACTTCTTCTAGCCATCGAAACCGTTAAGGGGAAATATAATGTCAAATGGCTTAACAAGATCCTTCGTTATGCCGAAAATATTGCAGCATTAATTTTGAAATAAATATATGGTAAAGTTGAGGATTAATGTTAGTGATTATGTTAGACGAAAACACGATTTCATAAAATTTTCTCGATAGAAAAGAAATCCAAAGTTACCTCCAAAATAAACAATAAACCGCTGTTATTCATAAAATACTTTAAATAAGATCATGAAACTTTGCATACTAACTGAACTAACTATAAAGCAGTGCTTATGTTATTTACTTTTTTTAAAATACCATTATTTTTACTGTAAAAAGAAATTACCTAAACTATTGGCCTTTTGAAGCGTGATTCTCGCAGCACGGTCACTACGCCTCGGCCTTTGGACGGGGAGGTTGTGTCGCTTACGATCAGAATATACATTACGCAACAGTACGACGTAAAATTAAAATGGGAAATAACCGTGATAAAAATAAGAAGCGGCTGGCTTGGCGTTAAGAAACAGGCATTAATATGATAAACCTAATGAAATAAGTGTCTAACGACCTTTCTACTTACAGTATTAGTGATTACAAACATATCGGTACATAGCATACGACGCGCGGGGAAGTGGGGGCGAAATTAGAATTTGAGCTGACTTACTCTTCCCTCTTAATGGAAATAAACTGAACGAAAGAACTAACGAATTAACCCTCAAAATCCAAAGTTATGTAAAAAAATCTTCGCTTCTTCGGTCGCCTCCACTAATATTAGTGCATCTTAGTTTTTAATCTTAATAAACTAACATATTCCAGATGAACCAAGCGACCTTTAAATGTGCAAATACCAAGTATGTATACTGTCATTATTATAATTAAACCTAGCATTGGCGACAAGGAAAATATAACGAATAAAATGAATATGGCCGCTGAACAGCTAAAGAAGCCATTTGCCTAACATTCTGTTAAACCAAATATATTAAAGAAGTTAACCTGTCTTGTAGATAGATGGAAAGTTTTAAGATAAAAAGATAAACTTTTAAATTTCACATGCCATATTACTCGTATTATTGACGTACAAAAGCATTGAAAAATTCATAAAAATCAAAATGTCAAAGACAACGGTTACATAGAAGTTTAATTATACATGTATTATTTTTTTTTATAGGATAGGGTGACAAACGAGCACACAGTCCACCTGATGGTAAGTGGTTGCAATGACCCATAGACATCTACATCTTTCCTCGATTACGAATCAAAATGCAGATGCGTTGTCCCGTGAGGACTAAGATGGAATGCCTCGTTTCCAGTAAAAATGGTCTCCGGTTCTCTACACACACCATACGAAACACAGCGGCATAAAGCTACTGTATGACGCTGGTATTCTGTGAGAGCGTGGTCCTTCCCCGATCGAACCGACCCATTCGTGCTACAACTATACTACTAATATAACTGCAGCATGGCTCTACCACGTATATTGTTTTAAAAAGAGAAATAGAAAATCATTAATGTCTGAAAGTTTGTAAACTGTATAATGTGAAAGTAATATTATAAAGTCGTCTCTTAGTCGTAATAGAGCGTTCTGTTAAGGATTCTTAATTAGGACAATTAATAGTTACCATGAGTTGTCGTAAAGTCTCTTGCGAAAGCGTCCTTACAAAAAAGTTTCTATATAATTACCCTGAGAACTCTATACTGCTTAAAATTAATAAATGTCAAAACAATTTATATTCATCTTAATAAATTAGATGTATGTTGCCATGGGGCAACTCGGTGGCATATTGTTTAAATCGTTTTTTTTTTGATTGCAAGGAATGAAATATATTTTCAATGAGTCAAAAGTATTCGAATTTGGGATTTTTTAAACCTTTAAAAATTCATAACTCTGAAAATATTAACTTTATCGTAAAAAGTCCCCTTTTTATTCGTATTTCATCAAAAAATATAAAAAAATCTTACATAAAAATACTTTATTCTTTCACTTTATATATTTTTATGTCTAAAGGTTCCAAAATTGGGATTTTTTAAACATTAAAAAAGCATAACTCCAAAAATATTAGACTATCATAAAAAATCATAGGACCTTTTTTAAATTTTTCATTAAAAAAAATTATATCCCATTCGAAAATACCTTGCAATTAAAAAAAAATCGATTCAAACAATATGGCATTGAGTTGCCCATTTTAACAACATACACTAATATCATCATTAGGACAATTTGAAGAGAATCGCATAGAAAAATTGAGGTGGAATAGTTTTCGGTACCTCATGCGCCTATTCCTCCTGTACTGGTTGGTTTTTGGTACCGGTATCGACAGCGTTGCAGTAACACAACAAATACCTTTTCGTTTTGTGGAATACAATTAATAAAGTAATAATGTTATTTCTTACATTATTGCATATAATATTTATTATACAATGTTGTAAATAACATTATTATTTTTAATGGTACTTTGGTACTACGTGATACCATAGTGCGTGGTAGAGCCATGCTGCAGCTATATTAGTAGTATAGTTGTATTACGAATGGGTCGGCTCGACCGGGTAAGGACTACGCTCTCACAGAATACCAGCGTAAAGTAAAAGCTCAACGGTGCTGTGTTTCGTATGGTGAGTGCAGAAAACCGGAGACCCTTTTTAATGGAAATGAGGCATTCCATCTTAGTTTTTACGGGTAACAACGCATTTGATTCGTAATCAAGTATAGATGTAGATGTCTATGGGCCACAGCAACTACTTACCATCAGGTGGACTGTGTGCTCGTTTGTTACCCTTGTCCTAACATTACATTTAATGGCATTATAGTTGCGACAAGCCTGTTTTTATTGAAGATATTAAAAAGTAATTTTTAGACCGCAGTCTACTTCACTTGAGAATGCCTCGTGTACAGGTCGTACTATCGATAGTGTCGTATTATCGATAGTGTCGTATTATCGATAGTGGTGTGTCTTTCCCAGTGTAGTGGTATTGGGAGTAGTGGTACCGGGATTGGTGGTAACGGGGATAGAGCACGCAATTGAGGGAGGGCGGGAGGTTCTCTTCTAACTACGTACCACTACACTTCATTTTATTACGTGGATCTTAGCAAATTGATTTTTAAGGTCTTTAATATAATGGCTTTCCGCAAAGTAACGCCTGATTCTATCAAATAAACCTATTTCTTTAATTTGTAAAAAACTAAAAAAAAGTTATTTCTCGTCAAGTTCTAGAAAACTATAACATCCGTTTCAGTCTAAAATTTCAAGGGCAGACTCAATACTTTGTTTCAAGTATCGACATAATTGCCACTTGGTAACATTATCCCTAACCACGACAATACTTGAAATGCTACCAGAAGAACGAATGAATTTTTGAATGCACCAGACGGACGTTAAATTAATGGGCATTTCGCTCTGCCGTGCCGTGCCGTACCGACCTTGTTCTTTGTGCCTCGTTCAAAAATAGATAACGGCTACTCGCCGCTTCTTTTATAAAAATAAAATGTTATAGCGTTATAAATATCGTGTTTGATTAATAAAGCTTCTAGAACTTCTATATTATGGATGATGGATGGATTTAACAAGCAATAATCCCAATAAAGTTATCTAACGCGACTATTTTGTATACATAAAAACCAGTTTTTCGTGAACTGAAAAATTTACCTAAGTAAGAGCAAGTATTACTATACTGTATCTGAAATACCTTTTAGTTTAGTGACAGTGTATTGAGTTTGCATAAAGGAATTATATTTAGCCTCAATCAGTGAGTCTGCTATTCTAGAAAATTTTAAAAAGTATTTTAATAGTCACGTAAGATAAATAAATAGACACGATCAAGAAACGTTCAGATATATCAAAATACAAATGTTATTAATACCTGCTCTTAAAAAAAACGATCAACCGAAGCATAGGTGGTTAAAACGATCAAAACGGTATTTGTGTAATATCTGAATCACAATCACGCACATGAAATAAAAACATCTAGTGGGGACGATAACCCGCCATTCTTTAGTCAGTGCTCCTCTTTGCATATGAATCGAGGTTGCATCAAATATCTATCGACTAAATTTAGCTCTTAACAGGTGGGAATAGAGGCTAAAGTTGCGAAACAGAATATTCCAAAAATATATCATTATTTACCGCTTTGACCAGGACTTTTCGAGTCGACAGCGGAATGGATGAGAAGTGACAAGAGATCGAGTACAATAATATGAATATAAGGATAGACACGTAACGAGGCTGATGGAAGGAACCCCTATATTATTTATGATCGTTTCATACACTTCGCTAAATTTTATTCAAATATTACAATGCATGGTTACTGAATATGTTGTATGTTATACTGCTATACTAAAGCTGATTAGTGTAACTTTATTAAGGTGATACCTCGAAAATTTGGTGGTTTTCCTATTTTACATATTTTTTTAAGTTTTATACATTACAAACCAAAACTTTGGTATATGATTTTTGAGTATATGACCTTGGATTGCATAAAAGGAAAACACGATATCATGTTGTTTTTTCGATAGAAAAAAATTGCAAAGTAGGCTCTTATTATTTACATTTCTCGATTACACCATAATATTCTTACGAATAAAGAAAGTAAAGTACCTTAGCTGGGCCGGCAGACGTTTTTCTGTCCTTTCTGATTGGTGGCGCGAAGAGTGATATTAGCAGACACACACCGACACACACTTTTCTATCGATTTGTTTATTATACGTATCTCTAGATCCTTTTTATATTTAACAGAACCATCAGCAACCATTATGACAATCAACTTTAAAAAAAAGGGAAAACAACCCTTCTTTTTTACTTTCCTGTAAACGGATAAAAGTTACCTATATGTTATACAGAACTATTTACTGCCTGCATACCAAATTTCATAGAAATCTGTTCAGTAGTTTTTGCGTGAATCGTGAACACACAATTTTTCTACACATTTATTGTATGTTTCTTTCGTCTTTTTCATCAGCTCCGCTAACCACAGTGCCAAGCATAGACCTCATTGGTATAGGAATGTTTTGCTATAATCAATTGTAGCCAATACTTCTCAAATCACAGCGTCGGTAATTTTTTTTATTTATTCATTCATTTCAACCTATCAAAAGTCCACGGCTGAACATAGACATCTCACATAGATAGCCGCTTAAGAAGAATTTTTTCATAGTTGTCACACTGGGCAATCAAGTTGGCAACCGCAGTTTATTATTTTCAGTTCTTATGAGGAATATGCTATTGGCTATCTCCCGTTTCAGTACGTGGTAGAGCCATGCTGCAGCTATATTAATTGTATAGTTGTAGCACGAATGAGTCGGCTCAACCGGGAAAGGACCACGCTCTCACAGAATACCAGCGTGAAATAGTAGCTTAATGCTGCTGTATTTCGTATGGTGAGTGTAGAGAACCGGAGACCCTTTTTACTGGAAACGAGGCATTCCATCTTAGTCCTCATGGGTGACAACAAATCTGCATTTGGTTTTGTAATCGAGGATAGATGTAGATGTCTATGGGCCACAGCAACCACTTACCATCAGGTGGACTGTGTGCTCGTTTGTCACCCTATTCTATAAAAAAGTACCTTCGTTTCTTAAGACACCCACGGGATACACTGGGGTAGCGGGAATTTTTAAGCCAGCACTACACAATAAGTGGGGCTGATAAAGGCTTTAAGATCTTTCCGGCTTTTAGGACGATGGCGTCTTTTACGCCTCCACGCCGTTAGCTATCCGTGTTTTATTTGTATTGATAATTGATGTATTTGTAACACATATATAAATAAATTATATAAATAAATATATAAATTTTAGCTTTCTGCACTCCTTCTCTATAATATAAACTATGCCAAAACTCACTCTTCTCCGTGCGTGCAAAATCCATAAAAATGGTACAAAGTTTTAACTTCACGTGAATATTAATACTAATAAACTACCAGAAAAAACGATCATAATTTTAACTAAACCAGCTGCCGCTTTATTTACGAAACTACAATACAACGGAAATAAGATTATGTTGGTTCCACGAACACAACGGATCAAGGTAAGGAAAACATCGCTATGTCAAGTCGGAGAAATAAAAATGATATTGTTATGATAGCGGTTGGAATAAAAGATGTAATATATTACGGTTAATGTAAAGATCTTTAAATAACTGTGTGATAATATTTTTTATGAGTATCATCAGCATTCCTCCCCCAAGGAATCCAACACAGCACGGTCCTGAGCCGCCTGCATCCTTCGACTTCCTGCATGTCTTACCAAATCGTCACTAGGTAAGACATGCAGGAGACATGCCCATCTAGTGTGGGGTCGCCCTACACTTCGCCTGACGGTACGAGGCTGCCACTCGAGAACATTTTTTTACCCATCGGTTGTCGGTTCTTCGAGCTATATGGCCGGCCCATTGCCACTTCAGCTTACTAATCCGTTGGGCTATATCGGTTAATCTGGTTCTACGGTGGATATCATTCTATTTCTCATTCACTTTTACTCATTCCCAAGTTTATCACGCAGAGAAACTCCGAGCATAGCCGTAACCATAGCTCGCTGAGCGACCTTGAGCGTCATTTTATGAGCATACATAATATGTTTTTTTACAGAAGCGGGGGCAAACCAGTATGCGGCTCACCCGATGGTAAGTGTCGACTGCCGCCCATGAACAACTGCAACACCAGGGGAATCGCAGGTGCGTTGCCGGTCTTTTAAAAAAGAGTAGACTCTTTTCTCCGTAGTAGGAGTGGCTTTTTGCTTAGGAGTACGTCAGGGTAGATAACCAATTTCTGTCGCCAACCAACAGTGCACCTACTGCCGTGTTCCGGTCTGCAGGTTTAGAGAACCAGGATAATTATACGTAATGATATTGAATGAAATTAAATTTTTAATACGTATGTGTTCTTCCTTATTAAAAGTCAGTTGCAGGTGTCAACGCACTAGATTTTGTAGTTTTATTATTATAAACAAATAAAATAAAAAGCAAATGAAAAAAAATAGTTACATCTAAACCGAAAACAAAATATTACCATTTCTTTGATATTGTTTGTGAACTAACAAGGCCATGGAAACATCATTACCATAAATTTGTCACCAAAGCTGTGAAATGTAGGTCGCCCACGCTCCAAATGTTACTAACGAACGGATCCAGTCGCCGAATAAATTCTCGGACCTGATAGTTGCCACACGTAGTTCTTAATTTACGGAATATTTTAAAGTTTACGTTTCCAAAACAACGAAAAGACATACACATATACCTATAAACTATAAACATATACTACTTAATATATTATGACTGTAGCCGTCGTATTACAAGCAAACTGCACCTTCTATTTACTTAAGAGTCTAACACCCGTATTTATAAACAAGTAAAAGTAATTACTTGA
Organism: Parnassius smintheus behrii; assembly: GCA_036936625.1. Classification (NCBI taxonomy): domain Eukaryota; kingdom Metazoa; phylum Arthropoda; class Insecta; order Lepidoptera; family Papilionidae; genus Parnassius; species Parnassius smintheus. Next base: position 31,069,496 of record JAUPFT010000021.1, read on the forward strand.
GTAAAAGTAATTACTAAAATAACGATTTGTATTCGATAGTTAATTGATAGAATCAGGCGTTACTTTGCGGAAATCCATTATAATAAAAAATAAAAATATAAATTTCTTTGCAACCTTCCGCTAAATAAATACAATGATGTGTCTTACCTGGATTGAAGAGCACCTCCCGCCCTCCCTCAAATGCATGCACTAACTCCGTCACCACTAGTCCAGGTAAGACACACCATCGACGATAATACGACACGTGTTTCACCTCTACACGAGGCATCCTCAGGTAATGTAGACTCTACGGCGGCTGACCGGTAAGTGACTAACACCCGTATTTATAAACAAGTAAAAGTAATTACTTGAGTAAAAGTAGTTACTTAAGTAACGATTTGTATTCGATAGTTAAGTAAGGGCTGCAAGTTGGAACTGTCAAAAGTTAGAATACTCAACCAAGTAATAGTCACCATTTCCTTTACTTAACCACTACTTTGAGGTTATTTTGGATAAAAAAATGAAAAATTTGGATAGCATTGGAACGGTTTTTGCTGTTATAGACAAAATAGATGATAATATTATATTAGAGGAGATAAAATTTGAATTTGTTTTTAAATATATATATATATATATATATATATATATATATATATATATATATATATATATATATATATATATATATATATATATTTATTTATTTTTATGGAGAAAGAGGGACTCTTTATGATGAACTCTTTCTTCCAGAAGCGGCCCCACAGGAAGTGGACCTGGTCGAGCCCCGACGGTTCGACAAAAAATGAGATTGACTTCATTATGACGACCAGACGCCAACTGTTCAGTGATGTCTCAGTGATCGCAAGGGTGAAAACTGGCAGCGATCACCGAATGGTTAGAGGCACACTGAACCTAAACGTTAAGTTGGAGAGGTCTCGTCTAATGAAGTTAACGCTCCGTCCCCCTCGTGCTCTAATCCAGAATCCCGAAACCTTTCAGCTCGAGTTACGTAACCGCTTCCAGTGCCTAGAAGATTGCAATGCAGTGGACGATATGAACGACAAGCTCGTGGAAACTGTCCATGCGGTCGGAGCTAAGTTCTGCAAGACCCGCCGCAGAAGAACACAAAAACTCTCCGATCACACTCTTAATCTCATGGCTGTTAGACGGGAGATGAGGCTGCAATCGTCAACAGATTTGACAGCATACAGGCAACTGAACAGACAGATCTCCAAATGCATGCGGCGAGACTTACGCAACTTTAATACTTCTCGTATTAAAGAAGCGATCGAGCGGAACCAGGGCTCCAAAGTCTTTGCCAGAGATCTGTCTGCCAGAAAGAGCCAACTGTCAAAGCTGAAGACTGAGTGTGGCAACATCGTTTCCGGGACACCTGAGATTTTGAGTGAGATTGAGAGGTTCTATGGGCAGCTGTACACATCATCGTTGGAGCCATACGCAAGTGTGAGTAACGATCCAAGAGCAAGTCTTATCCGACACTATTCCGATGATATCCCGGACGTCAGTCTAAGCGAGATTAGAATGGCTCTCCAGCACCTTAAAAACGGCAGGGCCCCAGGCGAGGATGGAATTACAGCGGAGCTTCTGAAAGCGGGTGGAACACCGGTACTTGTAGTCCTTCAGAAGCTCTTCAATTCCGTCCTCCATGGTGGCACTACTCCAGAGGCGTGGAGCAGAAGTGCGGTGGTCTTGTTCTTTAAGAAAGGCGACAACGCTCTCTTAAAGAACTACAGACCGATTTCCCTTCTGAGCCGCGTCTACGTGCTGTTTTCGAGAGTCATTACGAATCGTCTCGCACGCAGACTTGACGACTTCCAGCCTCCCGAACAAGCCGGTTTCCGAAAAGGCTTCAGTACCATAGACCACATACATACCCTGCGGCAGATTGTACAGAAGACTGAAGAGTACAATCTGCCACTTTGCCTGGCGTATGTGGACTATGAGAAAGCCTTTGATTCCGTCGAAATTTGGGCGGTGCTACAGTCCCTTCAGCGGTGCCAAGTTGACTGTCGGTATATCGAAGTGCTGAAGTGTTTGTACAGTAGGGCTACGATGGCTATCCGAGTACAGAACCAGAGCTCGAAACCTATCCAACTGCAGAGAGGTGTAAGACAGGGTGACGTTATATCCCCGAAACTCTTCACCGCTGCATTGGAAGACGTTTTCAAGCTACTGGACTGGAAAGGATACGGTATTGACATCAATGGCGAGTACATCACTCACCTTCGATTTGCCGACGATATAGTCCTTATGGCAGAATCGCTGGAGGACTTAAGCACTATGCTCAATGACCTCAATAGTGCCTCCCAACGGATAGGTCTTAAGATGAACATGGACAAAACAAAGATCATGTTCAATGTCCATGTCACACCTATGCCGGTAGTTGTTGGGAGCACTATGCTCGAAGTTGTTGACGAGTACGTTTACCTGGGACAAATAGTCCGACTAGGTAAGTCCAACTTCGACCGAGAGGTCAATCGACGGATTCAACTCGGCTGGGCAGCGTTCGGGAAATTACGACATATCTTTTCGTCAGGTATACCTCAATCTCTAAAAACTAGATTGTACAACCAGTGCGTGTTGCCAGTGATGACTTATGGATCTGAGACGTGGTCCTTCACTGCTGGCCGTATGAGGACGCTTAAGGTCGCTCAGCGAGCTATGGAGAGGGCTATGCTCGGAGTTTCTCTGCGTGATAGACTCAGAAATGAGGATATCCGCAGTAAAACCAGAGTGACCGACATAGCCCAACGGATTAGTAAGCTGAAGTGGCAATGGGCCGGCCATATAGCTCGAAGAACCGATAACCGATGGGGAAGAAAGGTTCTCGAGTGGCAGCCTCGTACCGGTAGGCGTAGTGTAGGGCGACCCCCCACTAGATGGAGTGACGACCTGGTAAGACATGCAGGAAGTCGATGGATGCAGGTGGCTCAGGACCGTGCTTTGTGGCATTACTTGGGGGAGGCCTATGTTCAGCAGTGGACTTGTGAAAGGCTGTAATGATGATGATGATGATGATATATATATATATATATATATATATATATATATATATATATATATATATATATATATATATATATATAAGTAATAATCAAACATTATATTTATGTTGTAAGTTTTACACTATTTACTTTAACACATTTAATTTTATAGAATAATAATTATTTTTAACAGAAAACAAGAATTAATTAAACATTTTTTTTACTTTTACATTTATTTCTTTAGAGTTGAATTTTAAAATAACGATTTTGACAACCTGGCGCATAGTAAGCGCTCACGGGATATAGAAGTTGCCACGATAGGCAAATAGATCTCACATCTGCAACTCATCTCCCTTTATAGGAGTGACAGGTGATTACATGAATATATGTAACTCTTTTTTCGGGATTATGTTATTTCTGCTAAATGAACCTTTTTACTTTAAAAGTTTAGACGTTATCTAACTTCGACATTTTTTACGAATATTTATTTTAGGCGTCATAAAAATCGTGTTAATCGTGGTTCGTAAGTTTCAACATAAGCAATTTTATGCCTTAGAATTGTTGGTTATTTCGAAACCTATGATAGTAAGCCAAAACATCGTTCATAATAATGAAGAACTATGTTTATGAACACAGAATCAACCACCAAGCGTAGAGTGTTACTATAATAATAATACTAATACTAATAAATAAATATTAAAAGGTGTCGAGGTAGACCGAGACTAACTTTCGAAGACCATGTGAGCAAATTGCTCGAAGAGGGGAGGGTCAAGAGTACTCGGATACCTAGACGTGCATGTATGAAGAAGTTAATGAACCTGAAAGAAGCGAAAGAGGTATGTAAGGATCGTGACACTTGGCGATCTGTTCTCTCTGGCTACCCCGTTAGGGATTGTGCGTGACGATAAGTAAGTAAGTAAGTAAATAATGTGAGCATTTGCTCAAGTAAGTAACGTGTGTTACTCAACTATAGAATGAGATTTTGTAATTAAGAATTCTAGCCTTAAGTAATGACTTCACTAAGAAATTACTGGGCAACAAAATAAATAATTACTTCTTTATAAATACGAGTATAAGTGACTTAGCGGTCATCCATAGGTTCGATGGTGTGTCTTACTTGGAATTCGATTTTTTTTAAATATATATATATATATATATATATATATATATATATATATATATATAGTATAATAATCAATAATATATTTATGTTGTAAGTTGTACACTATTTACTTTTACACATTTAATTTTATCGAAAAATTATTATTTTTAACAGAAAACAAGAATTAATTAAACATTTTTTTACGTTATTTCCTTTAGAGTTGAATTTTAAAATAACGATTTTGACAACCTGACGCCTAGTAAGCGCTCACGAGGCACCGAAGTTGCCACGATAGGCAAATAGATTTTAGCTTGGCTAAGAAGCCCGGGTGACAACTCTTTCATGGCATCTCACATCTCCAACTCATCTCCATTTATAGGAGTGACAGATGATTACATGAATATATGTCACTCTTTTTTCGGTATTATGTTATTTCTGCTAAATAAACCTTTTTACTTTAAAAGTTTAGACGTTATCTAACTTCGACATTTTTTACAAATATTTATTATCGGCGCCATAAAATTCGTGTTAATCGTCGTTCGTAAGTTTAAACATACGGAATTTATGCCTTCGAATTGAAACCTTTGACAGTAAGTCAAAACATTGTTCATAATAATAAAGAACGATGTTTATGGAACACAGAAACAAACACCAAGGGTTAGGGTGTTACTTGGCCATTTGCTCAAGTAACGTGTGTTACTCAACTATAGAATGAGTTTTGTAATTAAGAATTATAACCTTAAGTAATGACTTAACTAAGAAATTACTTAGCAACAAGTAATTACTTCTTTATAAATACGGGTATTAGCCTAAGGCCTCAGTGGAAAGTGTGTCGGGACGGAGCGTTCGACGTGAATGACTGTTGTCATTCACGCCGAACGCTCCGTTCTTCCTTCCATTATAGTGACCAAAATGGACACCTTAAAAAATCAAATCCAAACCCCAGCACTGCATCGCACGACTTGCAATACAAGACTTCAAGACAATGTAACCTCGTTCTGCGTAAATCAAACCAAAAATTAATATTTAAAAGCTAATGGTAGCTCGGATTAACTATGACAAATTGGACGTTACACGACGACCTCAGTCTCTACCAGTGGCCATTGGTACTATAAAGCACCCGTACCGTCGGGAATAAAATAAAATAAAAATAAGTCCAAATAAAGGCGAAAAAAACAGTAAAATTAGTTATTTATTTAAAGTCGTATAATATAACATTATGTAAATAAATGGTTTGTGAAAGAGTTAAAAAACTTTTTACAACATATGAAAAATTCAAAAGCATAAGCATAACTAACGGATTACAACGACACTAAACTATGTTTTCTCTCCGCCCACTAACAGGTTGGATTTCTAGTCCTGAAATACCTAAACTCAACGTCAAAGTCAACTTAATTCATACAAAGAACCATTTATATTATGAAATAGTATTTCTAACGTGTAACCGGTTTCATGTAGAATTATTCAATACAGCGCAATAAGTAAAAATACATTCGGTGAGCGTAAAAACGTGTACCGTTAAAATGCCATCACGTTGCCCCATTATGTATGTTTTATGTTATAAAGCTATCTGTGATATAAATAGTTATTTATATCACAGATATAATTATATGCTATTATCCTTTAGTGTGCGTTAGCAATATATCATTTACCATTATAAATTAAAATTAATGCTTAAATTAAAGATTTTAAAAATTAATTTACTTATTATATCCATGTAAGAAAATGAAATTATGACCCTGTCTGAAGAGCATCTTCCGCCCTTCCTCAATTGCGTGCACTATCCCCGTCACCACTAATCCTAGCACCACCACTCCCAACATCAGTACACCAGGAAAGACACATCACCGTTGATAATACGACACGTGTTTCACCTCTACACGAGGCATCCTCAGATGAAGTAGACTCTGCGATCGCTGACCGCTAAATCTCTAAGTCTCTTTATATTTTATAACGCGGATATAAGCAAATTAATGTTTAAAAACGGATTTCCGCAAAGTAACGTCTGATTCTATTAATTATCTTAGTGCTGAAAAATTATCTATATACTGTTACTGTTAAATGCTCCTTCTTCATAGGGAGTTTTAAAACGTGTATTTTTTTTCTGTAATGATAAGAGAAACTTCATACATATACTTAGAAGTGTTATATGATATGCAATGTCATCTCGATTATCTAAGGTGGAATGCTTCAGAATCTGTAATTATATCGGTTTTCTTTTACTAGGATGCTAAAATGTTTCCTCCTTCATTTTTAATAACTGCACTTAGTTTAAGTGTTTCTGAAGGCAAACGAGCATGGACCTTACCTTATATAAGTGACTACCACTGCCCCAAAAAACACATCCGTATGTATAGTTAAAGTTTCTCTCGTAATAAGTATGAACATTATTACCATCCTTGATAAAGATCACGGTGATATGTAATATTAATAATACGATGCCACAGACATACACACACACACACAAAACAAAGGCACTCACGCATACTAAACTTTCCATATCCAATGTATAAATTATCTTTATTAATTTAATAAAACTTTGAAATCGAGTGAAAGTAAATATTCTTAATAAAAATCTTACAAGAATTATATAAATATAGACAAGCCTTTGCATCTTCAGACTTATATGGTGCAACATCTGAGAGACATCGTTTTTGACGGCTTTAAATGTCTGAGATCGATGCGAGAACGACATGTTTTAGCACAGGCCTGACAAGAGAAGTTCGGCAGATGATTATGAGTCGTCACGACGTTGTCTATGTCTTTTGACAGCAAGTGTCAAGAACCAGGCATCATTGTAAAACTTGCGACTCTGTTCTACGCATTTACGCCCTTCCATTCGTTTCTCCGCAAACTTCTCACAGTTTCAGTGGTCAATTTTATTCAAATGTCCTTCTTGGGGTAGTCTAAAGTAGAGCAATGGCAGTGGTTAGTGTAATAAATTTAAGATAACCGTACATGAGTTTGAAATATTAATAATTTATACGAGGTAGAGCCATGTTGCAACTATATTAGTAGTATAGTTGTAGCAGGAAAGGGTCGGCTCCACCGGGGAAGGACCACACTCTCACAGAATACCAGCGTGAGATAGTAGCTTAATGCTGCTGTGTTTCGCGTACGGTGAGTGTATAAAAGCGGAGACCCTTTTTAATGAAACGAGGCATTCCATCTTAGTCCTCACGGGTGACAACGCATCTGCATTTTGATTCGTAATCGAGGATAGATGTAGACGTCTATGGGCCACAGCAACCACTTACCATCAGGTGGACTGTGTGCTCGTTTGTTACCCTGTCCTATAAAAGAAATCTTATCAATAAATAATCTATCCGGATACACGCCATCATCGAGGTCATACTAATAGCTGTCACGACGAAAGAACTTTCACTTGCACAGCTAACAAAATAAGAGAAAGCTCGGCCACAATTCGCGGGCGAACGCGACGAACGTCGATCACCGCAATTTTGTGGCAAACGCTGTCATTAAATTTTACCTTTCATCAAAACCCAAACTGCTGGGTGCATTCAACTATTCTTGCTTTCATTTTTCCTACGCCATAAATAGAAACACAACCTGTGTTTCTATTTTACCTGATAGAAGTATAATCTATCCACATCTTAACCGCGTTTTTTTGCCGATTATAATATGTAACGGTATAATGAATGACGGACTGGAGGACACCCACAAATAAAGTAACAATTGCATAAAAATAAATCAATATTTTTCTACATTTACCCACGTAAACGATGTTAACTACGCTGTTTTAAAGAGCACGATATCTATATTTAGTGTAACATATTATGAACTTATACTTAAGCGGAAACTTGGCCACTCGTGAATTTGCTGATTATTTGCACTGAAACGTTTTTTTAACAGTAAATTAAGGGTAGATGCATTCAATAAGTGTCTCTAATGGTTTTAGAACATAGAAATTTAATGTTTACTTCACCGAAATTTTTCTTTTCAAGATAACATGTTTTCACTAAAATTAACATCTTTCCATTGTCACTTTAAAAACACTACAAAGTTAAAAATTAGGTCTGTTTCTTTATTGTCTATCAGTTTTAATATCGGGTGTTTCCTCCTCTAGCCCTGATAACCGCTTGCATTCGATCTAGCATGCTTTGAATGATGTTTCTGACATCAACTTGCGGTATGCTGTCCCAAGCGGCCAGCGCTGCATTTCGGAGCTCATTTAGAGTTTGTGGCGGTTTGGAGCTGGACTTTATCTTTCTTTTGAGCATACCCCATACATGCTCAATTGGATTTAAGTCCGGGCTACGAGCTGGCCACTGTAATTTTTGTATTCCAACCTCTTCCAGATATTCCTCTACACAATGTGCGACGTGCGGGCGTGCATTATCGTGCATGAGGAGGAATTGGTCGTGTCCAATGAATCCCGAATAAGGCATTACGTGCTCCTGAAGAACTTCCTCGATGTATCGAGTAGCTGTAAGCCGATTATCGACGATGACCAACTCTGTACGTGCGTCGGAACTTACACCTCCCCATACCATCATTGAGCCTCCATGGAAACTCACAGTTTGGGTGGTGGTAATGGGTAGAAACCTCTCTCCTCTTTTTCTCCACACTCGTTCTCGACCGTCTGGAGCACGTAAAGCTATTCGACACTCATCTGTGAACAACACTCTAGCCCATTGCTCGTGGGTCCAATTGACATGTTCTCTTGCGAACTGAAGTCGGGCTACTCGGTGCTGTCTGAGAAGTTCTGGACCTCGTGCTGGTCTACGAGCTTTTAAATTCACTTCCTCCATTCGTCTTCTCACCGTACGCTCACTAACATTAACGCCTCTTGCGATTTGGAGCCGCTGGCGTATCTCAACAGCGGTCAGGTAGCGGTTCCTCAAAATCTCCATAACAATAAAACGATCGTCCCGGGCCGATGTGCACCTTACGCCCCCACTGCCTGGCCTGCGGGTGTAGCGGCCTGTCTCCTGGTATCGTTTCAGTGAATACTGCATTGAGGACCGTGGTACGTTAAGCACAATAGCAACTTCACACTGTGCCCTTGGTCAATTAATGCTACTGCTTGTGCAACTTGTGCTGGTGTTAATGGCATTTTTATTGGCTCTAAAGCACCTTTAGTTATTTAATTAAGACACAAGATCACAATAATTGAATAACCTTACAGTAAACTTTTCACAACACACAAATTTAAAATGTGAACTTAGTCGCTGAAATGACCTGATTCAACTAAAAATTAAAGAATTCGTCATGGTGCACTTAAACATAATGAATTACCCTCTTGAACTTGAGGGTAAACATTTTTTGACATACTTGCATAACAAACATTCATCAGAAACACTTAAAGCTTTTGCTATCGCGAGATAACCGCTTGGCCAAGTTTCCGTGCCGGTGAGTGTATATCATGGCAAGTTTTTATATTTTAAATATTAAATTACATTTTATTTTTATTTTATAGTATAAGGGTAAAAAAAGAGCACAGAATCTCTACCTGATTAATAAACGTAAGCAGATTCTGTGGCTCATAGACATTAACGTGTTTCTTCGATTAAGAATCGAAATGCCAATGTGTCGTTACCCCTGAAGATGAAATACCTCATTAGTAAAATGGGTCTACAGTTTACCAAATACTGTAAAATACAACAAAAAAGTAATTACTGAATACACTTTGAATAAATCTAATTTTATGGATCGTATTTGATTCCTTTTTATAAGTATACATTAAATCAATAGCTCCTAAATTTGCAATACGTGTGTAATCATGATCATAGTCCTGCATCCTTCATATATATTTTTAACAGGAGTTTGTTTAATTTCAATAATAACATTTACAAGAGGTTGATTAAAACTACTTTTACGGATTTTATCGTTTTTAATTATTTATTTATTTATTTTTATTTTTAATTCCCGACGTTTCGGGTGCTTTCCAGCACCCATGGTCACGGGAGTCTGAGGTGACTGACGTCCCGATTTCATTGTTAAACCCGGAGTACCTTCAGCTTCTTTAATTATTGTTTATGGTCTGATCTATGCAATAATAAAAAAAACATAATTCCATAAACAATAATTAAGAAAGCTGAAGGTACTCCGGATTTAACAATGAAATCGGGACGTCAGTCACCTCAGACCTCCTGAACATGGGTGCTGGAAAGCATCCGAAACGTCGGGAATTAAAAATAAAAATAAATAAATAAATAATTAAAGTCGATAAAATCCGTAAAAGTAGTTTTAATCAATGTGTAGTGTTCACGTAAATATAAGAAATCGTTATTCACAAGAGTTGAACCTACGGTATGGTACTTTGAACGATGATCAATATAGTTTTTTTTTTTTAATATAATCAAAATCAAAGATAAACATATTAACATATTCTCTTGAGACTTCTAATGGAGTTGGGATTTGACGTTACCGCTATCAAGGACAAGGAACCCGTCCAATGTCGTTTTGTCTTAATTCTAATGTGTCACAGCCAAAGAGAATTGGCTTCATTGTCTTTGGTCACAGCATTAAAACTTCTAGAACTTTCTTCTATATTGGTTTCAATTTTAATACTTTTTACACATGAAATTTAAGATTCTAGGAATTCAAGGAGGTCTTATAAACCATGCAAAATACATCAAAACTACTGTACTTATAACAATAGATTTTGACCTATAATAGGTCGAAAGTATCTCGAAATTATTCGTGTAGTTTTTTCTTCCCGTTCTTGGCTAACACACACTGGACATGTGACGTTCGCATCATACGTACTAGAGCAGCGAGGAGGCCTGAACTCAACTGTGGGACGTATGAACCTGTAACTTTAACGGAATAAACGGATTAAAACAGGTTAAAAAAAGTAATATTATTTAAATAATCAATGCTACGAACGAATATTTGAAGGAAGTAAGTACTAAATTAATAGAACTTTTTACGTAATAACATCATAAGATAGCAGGGTTTATAAAAAATTAACTGTTGAGTGGTGTACTTAGGATTAGCACGGCCGGTCACGTCCGGACTATAATTCACGGGTTATCCGGCAAATGAAAATCGCAAGAAGATTTACATACTAATATCCGAGGATAACAGGACGAAAGCACGCTTGGCGTCGACGGTGTAAAAATTATTTTAAGCCAATTAAATTTTTGGTCGAATCCATCAAACAAATTAAAACTGCCAAATGATGTTAAATAACCCTTCGTAATGTCATAAATAGAGTAAAATAAGATTTCGACCAGTACGTATGCTTCACCTTAGAAAGAGAAGATAAAGTGTATTTGATAACACTGGCGCCAACTTGTGCATGTCATTGCTCAAAGGTGGGTGATGAGCACATCTTTAAGAACATGTTGTATTAAGAGGAAGAGGATATCCGAAATGATCCCTCCGTCATCTATCAGAAGACACGTCTTTGCTAGTCATTTCCCTTTTTATGTTGCCCGTAAAATTAATGCATCAGGTATAGAAACCTATCAGCACATTAACTAAAGAAAATAGTAATCAAGCTACAACAATCGTACACAATAAATTTATTTAATTTCCAAGATCAACAAAATAATAAAACTATTTTGTTACCCATTTCGTGCCAACCTTAATAAATATAATAATAAAAATAACAAACGAGAGTAAAGTTGTGTGAAAAGTTCTTAAATTTGCAAGTGAAACGGGCATAATGCTATTTCCGACTTCCGGTAATTGTTTTGCTTATTTATTATGCACTTGCCTGCCTTTTCTTAATGATTTTTTTTTAATTACATGTCCGTCCGATCCTGTTAATGCGTTAATATGACCGCGGACGAAAATTTTGTATAGCTGTTTAGTTTTCATTCTCATTACCATTAATTCATTATTATCACACGTACCCCTCACATGTGTACTGTTGAACAAAGGTTTTTATTATTTTATTAATTAACAAACGAATTTTAATAAGCCCAGTATATATTTTTTGGGTTATATTTGTGACAAAAATATATTGTTAATTCTTACACACACTTTTAAAACAATTATTAATTCACTTCACTCACTTATCTTCACGCACAATCCCTAACGGGGTAGCCAGAGAGAAACAGATCGCCAGAGAAGTGTCACGATCCTTACATACCTCTTTCGCTTCTTTCCGGTTCATTAACTTCTTCATACATGCACGTCTAGGTATCCGAGTACTCTTGACCTTACCCTCTTCGAGTAATTTGCTCACATGGTTTTCGAAAGTTAGTCTCGGTCTAGCTCGACACCTTTTAATATTTACTTTCGCACTATATAATTTCTTCACCATTCAGTCTTCACTCATTCGCTCAACGTGCCCAAACCATCGGAGTACGTCCCTATCAATTTTTGTGATAAGGTCATCTTTCAATCCTGCCATATTGCGAATCTCTTCGTTTCGCTTTCGGTCGGCTATGGTAACGCCGCACATTTTACGAAGAGATCGCATCTCCACTGCATGCAACTTGCTTTTATGCTTCTTCTAGCATACCCAGGTTTCGCTGCCATATAACAAAGTCGGTACCAATACTGCGTTATGTATTGCAAGGCGTGCACTCTTCACCACGCCTTGCCTTTTGACTAACGCATTCAGGGCACCATTGACTTTGTTCCCGGCAACGACACGCCTGTCCACATCTAAATCACATCTTCCATCCCGGCTGAAAGCACTCCCCAAGTCCCCAACAATTATTACCATCACTGTAATAAGTATCTACGTAAAGTACAGCTGCAATACTGGCTTGTACTGTTACATGAACGGTAAGAAAAACGGACATGTGCTATGTGTATGTAGGAAGTCTTGGATTGGGACGTTTGAAGAAAAATCTAAGCTATAAGAGTAAGATAATATTTACACAAAGGACCCACCCTCGTCAGATATTTTGTCAAGATGAAAGCAAAAAATGCATTCTTACATAAGCTATAAATCGAACTCACTCATTTACCAGAAAAAATTATCCTGCGTATATTAATACACTAGCTGTGCCCCGCGGTTTCACCCGCGTATATCATATCACGTGTCTGAGCCGCGCAACATGACATGTCACCTATTTCAAACATTTTAGATAGCAATGAATGAAAAAATTTACAAAATTAGTGGTGTAATTTTATTTATCGCGGCATACGTAAGTTATAGCGAAGTGTTCCGATGCGCGATTTTGTCAAGTTATAAAGAAAACCGTACTCGATGCATGAAGTGTGGCGTAGGTACGAAATGATCCTTGATAAATTTGCTATCAACCTTTTATACATACGAAAGCAATATCACTTATATTTTCAATCTGCCAAGAAATATTAACATTTTTATCACTTATCGATTTTTTTGCTCAATGTTTAGTTTCTTCAAAAATTTCCAACTTTACCGCCAAGATATATCTAACAAACGTAAATAATAAAATATGTTCTTCAAAAGAGGTAAAATTTATTTAACTTTTTTATTCCACGTTGCTATACTATTTTGATTATTTACTTCGCTTTTAAAGTCTACGGAAACTGTGAATACTTAATATAAGGACACCGTTTGTTAATCTTCTTGTTTTAAAGTAGTTCTGACCGCGAGACTTCACAATTTATTTCACGAACTGACTTATAAGTTTACCAGTACTTGCAAGTTTCGAAAATAGAACGCTCATAAGTTTTGTTAAAGTCATATTTTCAAGCGGTTGAATTCACAATTTCTTGTTAAAGATAATTACATAGCCTAAGGCCGAGTTCCCACCTGCAAGAAAACTTCTGCATGAAGTATCCGACAGTCTGTCAGACAATAGCTTGCAGATGTAAACTACGTAGCAAGCACACTTGCGCCAGTTTGCCAAGCATTTCCTGCGAGTAGTTGCGTGATTAATTAATTGCGAGTCTAAATATATTCATATCGACTCGCGACCGATCTTGCAGCTTATCGGTCTAGTTTCTTATACTTGCAAGATGTACACTCGATTTAAAAAGGAATTCAGAATAATCGAGTATTGATGAGCTCTGTCTTTATAGAATGCATTAGCTATGTCGCATACTACGGGCCGTTTATTTCGCGATCCATATCGACGCTTATGTATGCAAGGAAAGAAAGTAGGTGTTTTAAAGGTTAAAAATTAAAACTTTTATTTGTTATTTAAGTGATTACAACTTCGTTCAATCCTTTAATTATGGGATAATATACAAATAAATTATAAGGCCGCGTTTCCACCTGCAATAATACTCAAAATTAACTTGCCGTAGCCTTCACGACATCTATAGCTCTCGTGTGTAAATACCTTTGCGATAAGATGCTATAGTATGATTTTCGAGATTTTCTGGAAATATTTATTGCAGAAAAATATTGCAAGAATTCATTCGATATGTTAACAGTATTCCAAGACTTCCACGAGTGTTCTTGCATGTGGCAACGCGACATATAAAATATATAAAACGCGAAATATAAAATGTCAAGATGTTAAAATGATGAACTAAGATCTGCGATTTAACGCTGATTATATAATAATTTACTGCTAAATTTAGGTCTTCCCCCAACGGCCTTCAGCCACCTGAATCAATTCCATCGACTTTCTGCATCTCTTACCAGCTCGACACTTCATTAATTATCGTCATTAAATTGATGCCAGAAATTATATTCAAAATCTAGTAATCATTATCTGATCCTGATGTAATGATTTATGAAGCAGTCTACAATGGAATGAATTATATGGTACCAAAACATGTAACATCCTCAACTCAGTATTACTGAGCAATTAGTACTATGATTAAAAACATTTCTTTCTAAGACTCGTTTTTTATTAAAATTAAAAAAATTGATAGGGGCGTACTCCAATGGTTTGGGCACGTTGAACGAATGAGTGAAGACCGAATGGTGAAGAAAATATATAGAGCGAAAGTAAATATTAAAAGGTGTCGAGGTAGACCGAGACTAACTTTCGAAGACCATGTGAGCAAATTGCTCGAAGAGGGGAGGGTCAAAGAGTACTCGGATACCTAGACGTGCATGTATGAAGAAGTTAATGAACCTGAAAGAAGCGAAAGAGGTATGTAAGGATCGTGACACTTGGCGATCTGTTCTCTCTGGCTACCCCGTTAGGGATTGTGCGTGACGATAAGTAAGTAAGTAAGTAAGTTTTTTATAAACCACCTCAACTGGGTGACTATAATTATTTTAATAATTATAATACTAAACAAGGAATTGCTCAAAGAACATTCAGACGAGCGAGTCATTTTATCTATATATAAAAATCAATTGCTACCCGTTAGTCTTACTAAACTCGAAAGTAGCTCGACTGATTTAGATGAAGTTTTTTGTGTGTGTTCAAGTGGGTCCCTTGATGGTTTATAATTTATATTCACAATTGGATGTAGTATGTAGTATGTGACGCTGTGGCTGGTGAGATCCAGAAATCACCCATGCGAAGCCGGGTCGGATCGTTAGTAAATAATAATTTACTTTCTGCATTTATTAACATTCCAACTGTACATCACATGCTATTGCACTATACTATACTTTTACTAATACATCTGATTGTAACCAGCAAAAAGACAGTTACAATATCACTATCGATAGGAAATAAAACACCATTGCAAATTTATAATTTTTATAAAATTCTAATTAACAACAAACAAACTTTTAATTGCACAACTACCCGCACAAATACAGTCGTACAATAACAACGCGGGGTCAGAAACACTCTCGGATCTGTTTTCGAGCGAATTTCCCATCACGTAGCACTTCACTTTGTTCACAACTCACGTACATCTGCCGGGGTGACATGTTCGTAGCTTATATTGATTCCCCAACCTTATGCCGTCGCGTCGTCAAAACCAACAAGAAACATATCGATTTCACTAAGTAGTTTTAAGAAAGTGTTTTATGTGCCTGCCGCTTGATTTGTGTGGGAAACACACCACGACGTGATACGCCTGCCGCAGGATCTAAACTAAAGCACTAGCATAAAACATGTATTTGTCATGACACTTCACTGCACACTCGACAAACAAACGCTCTACTGGGGTCTTACCCATATGCTAGGTGTATAGTTGTGTGACGAGCGTGCAACGAAGCAGAGTATTTGGCGTACATTACAAATACACGTGCATGTGAACAGGGCCAGGACCATGCTTGCATAAAATATTAGCGTGAAATAGCAGCATTATGTGCCTGTGTTTCAGATGGTAAGTGACAAAAATATAACTACTAACTGATAGGACTCGTTTGCTACATAGGAGTCCGTCCGGGTTACCACCCGCCATATAGCAGCGTTCCGGTCTGAAAGGTATAGAGCCAGTATAATTACAGCCTGTAAGGCATCCCGTCTTAGTCTTCAGAGGTGACAACAGTTTTTGTTTAAAATTGGCTGCAGGAGTCCACGGTCTGTAGAAGCCACTTACCAGCAGGTGAACTGTAGGTTAGTATGTTTTTTTGATAACATTTTACTGATAACAAGGTATTCTATATTAATCTTTAATTGGTGACAACGCATCTGCATTTTTATTCTAAATTGGATGAGGATCGATGCAGGTGCCTTTTTACAGTTTTCCTGAATACGATAATTTACGTCGAAATTGGATTGTAGCTACAGGACGAACAGATTGGACACCAAAACCGTCATCAAAAATTTGCAGCAGACATTTTAAGGATAAAATGTTAATAAAAAAAAAGAAACTTACTCTGCTATTACCTTATAATTTACCTTATAATCTGGTAAATACTTAGTTAATGAAATATCAAGTTTCGATACAGGTTTTATAAGATTTTTATATGTTTAGTGTTTTTACAACTATTTAGTACAATTATTGTTTTAGTTGCAAACATTATTATGTACATTAAATGACTGAGACAGGCTTCTTTAAGACTCTGAACGCGATTCATGTTTTAATAATCGATATTGTATTCTGTAAAAAGCATAAAGATGCTTAATATTACAGAAAAGCCACGGCATCCACATACCATTAGATAGAGTGTGTGTTTGTTTGTATTCTTACTTCTATAAAATAGCTGTATTTCGTTGGGAATATACCTAAAATAAGTTAATAACCGCGACATAAACCCGTAAAAACTAGTTTTACTCAAATATAGCTTAGGTCTATTGAATTTATCAATAAAATACAAAAATCAATAAGACGCCGCGAACAGAAGACCAATAAAACAATTTGAACACTATGAATTATTAGCGCGTGGGTCGATTGTGCGGAATCCGGTATACACGTCCGTTTATTGGTTTAAATTGGAGACCATGTCACGGCCACAGAGACCTTGCACGATTCAACCGTGCCAAATAGCGCATGACTGTATGTGGATCACTTCTCAATAGCTTAAAATTGAATTGTGGTGCATATAAGACAATTTATTAAAGACCCTCAAAAAAGAAAAGAATAATCGCCATGTAGTGGCGGTGTTGGAACATCGTGGACGTCGTGAGAGCCGACGGAGGAAAACAAATCAAGAGATGAGCAGCAGCGTGTTCCTATTAAGTGTTGCCAACCGGCCTGCCAAACGTGACCACTATTGGTTGTATTAGTGCGACTGCTGATTATAAGGTCCTGAGTTCGAATCCCGGGTCGGGCCAAGAAATTCATTAGTGAATTTTTCCGTCAAGAAATCCTCAGTAGTTGCCCGGAGTCTCACCCCCGTGCCTCGGAAAGCACGTAAAGCCGTTGGTCCTGCGCCTGATCTCTCTCCGGTCTTGTCGGTTTACCGTCCCATTGGATTATGTGTGTGAGGGAATAGAGTGCACCCGTGCTTGCGCCACACACTTACACTTGGGCACTATAATCCTGTCCTGCGCCGATGGCTAGCCTCCGTTGAGGCAGGTCGCCGTGGCCGAAATTCGGTCTGGAAGACTATTATTATTATTATTATATTATATGTAAAAAATAATTTTATTCACAACTTCTACTAATAAACTTTATATAAAGGTCTCGGGTCGACAAAATTCGTTAATTAGAGGTTTAATTCGTTATAAGGAGGTTGTTCGCAAAAAATGTTCGCAATGTAAAGTTATAATTTACATTGACTCTTATGGATAATTCAAAGGGCTTGCGAAGAATTTGTTAAATCGAGCAAGTCGTTATATTGAGGTACGTTATATTAAGGTTGCACTGTATATATTTATATACTAACGTTTAATTTAAATTTTTAGTAAATGTACACTTTATATAAACAAGATGTTTGGCACCTAGTAATGACTGTCTTTGGCACCTGGGGTTAACCGGCAGAGAATGTCAGATGGTACCTATACAATAAATACACTTATTATATTTATCATTCGATTTTTTGCGTATATAAAGATATACATATATAGAGTATACATTATCCAATCTAAATTTAACCATATTTAACAATCTTCACCCATACTAACATTCTATATTTAAACACCATTGTATTATAACCCCTTTATTTCAACTTAATCATAATCATGTCCCTAAAACATGCACAACAACTCAACTGCAAAATTTTATTGATTTACTTTTTGTTTTCTTATGCAATGTGAAAGTTTAAAAACGACTCATATATTATATGAAATGGCAATTTTGCAAAACGAATTAAAAAGTTAAAGAAAATAAATAACTTAAAGTTCAAAACGAACGGAACACCGCGTGGGCGACCACAATTTGGCTGGTAATTAAAAGCTGGTCTCCGGTCAAGGACTCCCTCGGGATGTAAGGTGCGGGAGGCGGAAACAAACTAATTTTAATACTAAAAGAGACTAGAAACTGTATGCATGCTACTTTCGAATACAATTTGCAAAAACAAAAATTTCATACTTTTGCTAATGTACAAGTTTTTATATATAAATTTTAATATTTATATTGTAGAAAACAAAATCAACGGTGTTGAATTTAAAAATATAGATATTATTTTTGAGTTCTAGTCAAAGAATTTTCATTGCTCACAAGACTAGATATCACAACTACGAATAAAAAAACCTCCCCTCGAAGCTACAAATGGAAACAAATAATAAACGGAATTGGAGGAAACCGGAATGAAAGGAAAAAGCCGTTAATGAAAACTACACGTAATGTTCACGAAATGAGCGTCAATATTGTAACTTCGTAGAGAAAGGTCTTTCTGCAATTCCGTGATTAAATTTTTAATGGGTAATGTCAAAACGAGTTATTAAAATGGCTTATTTTTAAATAAATCATTAAAAAATCTAAAAATTAAAACATTAAAAAATTGTTAAAAATAAAATTTGTAAGTAAGTTTATATTGTTTATTTATCAATTATAATTTTGGAAATTCGTTCATGTAAATAATTAAAAATTTCAGTTTATAATAGTACAGAAATCTATATTTTTCACGAATATCGGCGCTGCTTTACCGAGATACGTGTACATTTTTGTTCCATTTCCGTACCTGCAACAAAACAAAACATAAATTAATATCAGATCGACTAGAAAGAAAACATTCCAGGGAATAAATATCTTGTCCAGTATAATGCGAACTTCGTTTGATTTTATAAAATCAGTCCATTTAATTTAGCACAAACAGGTAAAAGAGCTCTCGATTCAGTGGACAACTAAACAGGGCTGTAAGTCAAATGAAACATTATTTAATCCAAATGGCAAGCGCATTCCTGTTTTGATTCCGTCTGATTAATATCAAAGATGAGTTCGGGGCAAAGTAAACAAGATTGATCTCTGTGAGTTTCCCGTTTGAAGTTTGTCTTCCAAATATAATATCATAGACGGTTATTTTGTAAAGAAAATTTTGAAAGTATTTGAACATTAGTACGCAGTGTATTAATTATTTTATTATTAAATAAACTTAGTCAAATGTTATTGTTAAAATACTATTTTCAAAAAAAAAAAAAAACACTATTTTACTTGTAACGCAAGGCGACACAAAATAGTTCACTCCTGAACATATCCCTCCCCCATGTCATTTACATCCATTCACTTCCTGCATGTCTTACCAGCTCTAGAGTAACAGCCTTCCGGTTAGCGGTAGGCCGGCCCTTCATTAGTTTTTACATAGGATAAGGGTGACAAACAGTAACATAATCCACCTCATGGTAAGTAGATGTTGTGGCCCATAAGATATCTGCATTTATCCTCGATTAAGCATAAAAATGCAGATGTCATCTCTGCGGACTAAGATGAAAAGCTTCGTTACCAGAAAAAAGAGTATCCGATTCTCTACACTCACCATACGGAACATAACAGCATTATATTGTTATTTTACGGTAGAATTCAATTACGGCTCTTAGCTCTGGTCGAGCTGACTTATTCGTGCTGCCATAATACAGCTGCAAATGTAAGACATGTTCTTTGTCCTAATGTAAGAGATTTATTTGCCCTGAAACATGGATACCATGTCTTTTCTCCAGTAGCTTGAAAACATTCAAACGTCTTTAAACGCAGCCGTAAAGTTTCAGGGATATATCGTCAGGATGTATTACATTTTTCTACTGTTGGATACGAAATAACTTTAGCATATTTTTATATTTACATTCAATCCGACATCGCACAAAAGACTCACTCTCGTAAGTTAAATACGCAATACTAAGTGAAAAATTATAAAAATCATAAAAATATTTCACATCGATTTTTTGTCTTAAATTAAATATTAATATATGCGTTTTGCTTCTAATGTGTTATAATATGTATCTTATTTTTATTCGCATGTTTTAATAATCTTTATCAAATACCGACGTCAGTTTTCAATACATATCAGAGTTCAGAGCTACAAAGCTGATATTACTGCGATACTAAGTAAATAAATAGGTCTCCGACGCAACCAATTTACAGTGTCATATGAAAAGGGCCCATGTAGAAATACCAAGTCACACATAAAACTGAAAACAAACAAAAATAACACAATACGAAAAGTAAAATAAAAGTAATTGTGGAAATAACGGAAGAAGCAATCACAACTATGGAGTTAACCAATTCCTAAAATAGCTTTGTTACAGAGCGCTATATAGGAATGGCCGCCGGCCTCCAATCTCTGGGCTTCGTGTGATATAACGCGCTAAAAACTATTGAAGATATCTTTGTACGACATCGTGTTTTAGTTTCGTATGAAATGTCGCACTTGCAATACGTTTTGCAACGTATGCTAAAAATTATAATTCGTTGTTTTTAGCGGAGAGAACTAAAGGGAAATAAAAAATATAAAGGAAGAACAAATTATAAATTAACTGCAGCATGGCTCTACCACGTGTATATCATCCTAACCTAATTGCAGTGATTCCATGAATTAATGAATATTTTACTATTTAGCAGCGTGGTGACGACGAAGAGAATCCACTAAACCAAATCATCCCGTGGGTGTTTTAAGATAAGACCCAGAGAAATTAAGAGAAGGGCAGCAAATAATAAAAACTGCGATTGCCAACAGTCTGCCAAGCATGGCAACTATGACAAACGTTTAGCATTGAACTCTAAAAGGTTGTAATGATGATGGATATATTTTTAACTTCCTAATGGGAAGTTATTGTAACGGGTTCTATTTTACGAATTGGAAATTTTAACATACCTCCACGTTTCAGAAGCTTTAGAGTCGAATAGTACGGTTTTTAAGAGGATGTCCGTGTGTGCACATGTACGTATAAACGTTCGGATTCAGTTTTCGCCTCGTGTATCTCGAGAACAAAGAGTGCATAGGATCAGTTTCATTTAATGCATAATTATGTAACTTAGACCTCATTAAATTTTGAGCAAAATCGGTTGAGACGTTTTTTGTGCCGAATGAAAAATTGTATAAAATATTAAAACATATGACATTTTTTATTCTGTCCACCGGGAATTTAGTCATGTGGACCTTTCGGGTCGCACCTAGACCGCTTTTTTCAGTTATAGGTTTCTACCTGCACTGCCTCCGTCGGTAAACCAAGAAAGCGGACTGATTTAGCGTTTCTATAGTGGCAATAATGTAGCATCTCGTTGAGGTACCACTTTGGAAGTCCATATCATTAAACAAAAGATTGTAATAACCTTTTGAAATCTAGACGAGAACAAAGTTAATGAACCAGATTGTAATATCACAATAGTATTGCGATTTTAGAGCGTGTGAACGACAGTTCATGACACGCTGTGATAACTCACGAAAGTGATTGTTTTTACACTTCGCGGGAAAAAAATTCGTCTTCAACCTACGTCGAACGTACACAGCCAATAATGACATCGTCGCGATGTTCTGTTACAAACAAATGCCAAAAACAAAATAGCCGACACGATGGCTCAGAATTTTATGGTGTCATATTTTTCTACCCGGTTGTTTCAGGTTCTACAATATCGACTCCGTCTAATAATTAAATTCTCAAACATTCATTACTCTAATCTAGATTGAACCTACGCCGGATATACCTTATTTATAACGACCCACGAGCTACATTTGATGTATGTGTGGTAAATGAAGTTCATCACGATAAAAGCCTTTGATGTACAGGAGCTTAAGAGATGTGGGTGCAGTCTATTTGGCTTCGTTCGAATGCGAAGTTTTCACAAGGTGAAGGCGAAGAGTGTGACCTAAACATTACCTACATTGGTAACTGTCAATCCAGCCAAATGTAGCGACGAAGCCAATCTTGTAAGATGAAATACCATGAAAACATACAAGCATGTTGTTTGCAAATGGCCTGATCACCATGGCTCCTAATTTCAAATTTTAAATTCAAAAAATTCAAAAAAATCAAAAATGTTTATTCTGTCACAATAAATTTACAATTATAGCAGTATATTAGAGTTCTCCTTTTTTCATCCATAATCTTTTTCATCTTCAAGGGTTTCTTGCTGGTTTTTCCCAAGGCGGAGGAATTTTCCAAACCAGTGGTAAAGCTTAAATTACTTTTGACAAATATCCTCGTAATTTATATTGAATAAAAATTATTATATTCTATTATAATAATCATCATCAGCCCATACTATGCCCCTGCTGGACATGGGCCTGATGACCTGATCTATCGTAAGAAAGATTCACCATGCCTGGCAAGGTTGACGATCGGATTACTAATGTCTCGCAATTTTGAGACTGCTTCCCGTCGCTAGTTTGAGTGTTTTTCGTCTGGCATTATACAAAATGGCATCGCTGTCTATTGGGGGGTCCTACTGACCTTTTATATAGTCACCTCTTATGGCAACCGCAGCATGGAATTTGGTTATGACTTCTTTTACATTGCCGCCAAACAACAAACTTTTTTGCATCCCACTTTATTTACTTTCTAGAAGATAATTTTGAAATACAATGATAGCGTTTAGTTATAATAGGTTGAGATTTATTCAAACATCAACTTTAAGTCGTATTTTTAGTCCGAGGTCGCTAGATATAAATGAGTCCTTGCAAAGGTTCGTATTCGTAAAGTAGAATAAATTGCCATCATAGATTATACACTAATATAGTCTTTTTTTCCTTTGCTTACAATGTGTTCTATACAAGACTGAATAGGTCTTTATCACACTATTTTATAGCTGTAATTTAAATTTTAACTGAATCTAATTTAGGGCTTAAAATAGTTGGTACAACCATTGTAGACATAATATTTAAACCAAACGATCTCTTCAAGAAAATTTGGAAACAACGGCTTATTTTATGATAAACCATGTCAGTAATCGAAACAGAAACAAAAATATTTCAAAGTAATAACAGCAATTTTATGCTTTTATCTAGAAATATATCTTAGAAGAAAAATTGAGGGGACTTAGGAGGAAAACGGACACATTAAAGGACCCCTGTTATCGGCAAGTCGACTCGACTAAGAATTGGTCATCCGAGACCATTTTTCCATTGATCAGTTGCTCGACTTATTCACGTCCTACATAGCATAAACTTTTGTATACATTTGTGATTCCAATTAGTGAATGAATAAATAAAATACAAAACACATAATATATTGAATGGATACATGTTTTTATATAGAGAAATGCATAGAAACCCTATAATGTTATGGAAATAGAATCACTTGTATAAATGAATGTAAATAGCTTATAAACATAATCTTGGCACCAACAAATTTTGGCAGTCTCTTGCTTTTTCTAACATTAAACTAACAAATGAGTCTATAGTTCACCCGATGGACAATACAAGCAGAGGAGCCTACAGGGGCGTGGTCACCTCTGAGGAACAAACTCTAATCAACATAATCTACAACAATAATATTTTATACCGGCTAAGTTTTCATTCAAACCGAATATCAACAATTCATGCGCTGCTGATTGTAATCAGACATACTCCTGCACTGAAAAAGGCATCCTATAATACCAAAAATAAAAAACGAACCAGGATTTTATAAGTTTATTTGAGCTGTTATTTTCAAAATGCCATGTATAAGAGAGTATAAATCATAGTTTTATAAGACTTTTGAATACGAGCATTAAAAAATCGCAATACTTCATCAGAAATGTCTTAAATAAATCTAATAAGCTATTGGCAGTTATACGTGGTATATACAAGCAGTGTTTAACGTCACCAGCTCTCACATCTTACTTACTCGGGTAACCTTATTTTGTAATTACGAGTATCGTTTATTGTCGAAATTCGAACAAGAAATGGAAACGTATTTTTATAGTATTTTTTTTTTGCAATACTCTCCCCGGTAGGGAAGGCAAAGAGATATACAAATATATAAATTTATATAGATATATAAATTTTTCAGCCAAGAGCGTGATCAAATGTTCATCAAACACATCATCAAATGAAATAACTAGACTTATTTTTTAGAAGTGATACTGCTTTTATAATCAATTCTTAAAGAAAACACATATTTTCACTTGAATTTGTTTGTGTTCGTTGCATAATATGTGTATTTATTTCAAATTCAATTATCTACGTGGAGTACTTGCGAAAGTCATTGCGACAAACAGACAGCAAGGTGACCTCATAAAAGCATTATATTAGCAAAAAAATCGGTTTAAAAATAAGCTTTATGCAAATAGCTCAGCGGACCAATAAGCTTAAGTAGCAATGAGCAAGCAATACAGCTCGAAGAATCGATAGCCGATGGGGAAGGAAGGTCTTCGAGTGGCAGCCTTGTAAGCAAAGTGTAGGGCGGTCCCCCACTGGATGAAATGACGACCTGGTGCCACGCTGTAGCTATTTTATAATTGTAGCACGAATGGGTTGGCTTGACCGGGGCAGAACCACGCTCTCACAGAATATCAGCGTAAAACAGCAGCTTAATACTGCTGTGTTTCGTATGGTGAGTGTAGAGACCAGAAGACCCTTTTATACTGGAAACGAGGCATTCCATCTTAGTCCTCGGAAGTGGCAACGCATCTGCGTTATGATTCTTAATTGAGAGTAAATATGGATGTCTATACGGGCCACAGCATCCATTTACTATCAGCTGGACTGTGTGCTCGTTTATGACCCAATGCTATAAAAAAAGATGCAGGAAGTGGATAGATGCAAGTGGCTCGAGACCGTGCTTTTATTCCTCGCTTTAATACCTCGGGGGAGGCCTATGTTCACCAGTAGATTTGTAATGGGCTGTAAATAATAATGATGATGAATATGCTATAATATTTAATTTTTCAAATAATCACCAAATCAATTACTTCTTGACTTTATAATCATTAATTTATAAGATTGTAAAATAAAATCCTATTCACAAAGAAAATATAATTTATTAAAGCATAAAAGGTTAACGACACTGAAAAAAAAACAATACGATCCTTATAAGTGTAAATAAAAAGAAATTCCGAATATAAACAAACTTTCTGTTTGGAGTAGACAAAAAAATCAAATCGCAACATTGATAGACGTAATATGCCTTCAAGTTCCAATGCTCAGGCCCTCCTCGAAGGTAACGGCAAGGTTGCAAAACCAATTACTACACTAGAGAGCGAATTCGAGAAATTGAATTGGTAGCTCACGCAAAATAAAAATAAAACACTACAAACGGTAAAAAAGGAACGCTAAAACAGTTTCTTTCTCTTATTACCACATACAACATAGGCAGGTAAGTGTCATTAATATGACAACACCGAGACAAACGACATCAATTTGATCCCACATGGTGTAACTTGCGATTCGAGCCCTGTAATTGACAAGATCAAATCATAGTCGTCCAACCGGTTGACGGATCGCTCGACGAACAGCAGCGAATGCGAAATGCGACCGAATACAGTAGCGCTGTGACCTAATTCTGAAACAGGGCAACCCTGTACCCGTATTCCGAATTTGTCGTCTCTTAAGTGCATTAAAAACAACATACTCTATCTTTTCGTAATAAACACACGTGAAGGTGTGAAGGATTGAGGTTGGCGTACTAATCCAAATTATGTGATTAAAAAAAAGCCACTGTCTAGCTTTTTATGGTCTAATTTCTACGACCATAATGGAAGTCGACTTTAGAACATACTCTCATATCAGAATAAGAATACAATGTAAGAGTAAATAATTTTTTTAAAGAAAATTTACGAGGTAGCTGTAAGCTAAAGAATACAAACAAAACAACCGACATTACTGAAAGGTTAAGATAAAACAATGCTTTAGATTCGCAATCATTTAATAACATACGAGTAACATAGTGCTGTAGAAATTTCATTGATCCCAAGACTGCCGTAGCGCTAAGTAGGTACATGACTTCAAACTTAGCGGTGTTTTTTAACATATCAGTGAGGCAGGTCACTCGTAACAGAGGTTATGTAAAACCTAACATTAGCACCCGTCCCGTATATTTAAAAATAATTTTATCATATATATTAGAACTCTTACTCAGTTACAGCGTAGTTGTCAATGTAAGAATACCACTAGCCTATAAGGCTTATATCATCCCGTGGGTGTCGTAAGAGGCGGCAGAGGGAAAAAGTCAGACGTCCAGCAGTGCCTTCATAATAACGACAAAAATAAAAAACTGGGGTGGCTCACCCGCTTTCCAAGCGTGGCAACTATGGCAAATTTCAACCCTACGAGACAATATACGGAGGAAGCCTATGTGCAGCAGTGGACTGTAATAAGTCGTAACGGTGTATATTAGAACTCAAAGTTGATAATTGCCAATGCAATAAGGAATATAAAGATTACTAATTATGTTAATTTCAATTTCAAATCTATACATTACACAATTCATTAGTATATGCGTGGTTCGTGGCGTGACATGTACAAATTGTTCTGCTTTGCTACTGCTAGTTCCGTTTATCTTATCTCCATCCCCCTTCATATAAAGCAAGATTACGAATAAACGAATAACAGTTAGTGCTCATCGTATTGAAAATGTAACTGGGCAACCAGATAACCTATCTATTTTGTTCCTACTTAGATCCCAGGTTCTGATTCTAAGGGTAAGAAAATACTTTAATCGTTTTATGACACTAATGTATCCCTCATTTCTGACAGTCTATCAGATCAGGCTAAAATTTGTTTCTAATCATCACTATCATAAAACTATATATTGTGATATATAGCAGGTCGGGGGAAAAGTTTCTTCGTATTTTATATACATTATGTTTCAAAGTTTAATTTCATTTAATTATAATATATATGTGTCCACTATGTTCGATAACTTGTTGCCATCTTGTAGTTAGTGACATAATTCCGTTGTTAGAAACTTTGAGGTTTTTGATTATAAAAATGCGACAAGTAGTTTTAATAGTTCTCTCTTGATGTTAACATAACACTACCCAAAGAATTCTGAAGAGACCGAAATAGGTGGAAATCTGAGGTGCAACGCCAGAACTATATGGTAGATGCATTAACACTTCCCAACCTAGGTCTCTGAATTTTTGCTGAGTGGCCAAAGATGTCTGTGGTCTGGCGTTCATCATGACGAAAGATCAATTTTTTGTTGATCAATTCCGGCCCTTTTTTTCTCAATTTCTTGCTTGAGACTCATTAGTTGCATTAATTTAGGATAAATTTTCCTTAAGTTTAAAATTAAACAACAATTATTTGGATGCTGAGATTTTTTTTACAAAAGGTGTTCAAGTTGCTTTCCTTCAGCTGCAATACAACAAGCTCGACATCTTAAAAAAGACCGGGTTATCAGACGGGCAAATCTTCCGTTGTTGACAAATTCAGCTGCTTCCGTAATTTTTTGCCGAAGCTCAGCTAAATTTTCAATTGGCTTTAAATAAACTTTCTCTTTCACTGCTCCCCAGTAAAAACAATCTAACGGATTTAGATCCGGGGAACGGGCTGGCCACGAGATCGTACCAGACCGCCCTATCCATCTGCCCGGATATTCTTCATTGAGATTGTGTCACGGAGCGGACATAGTGAGCTGGGCAGCCATCTTGCTGATACCACATCTCTATGTAAATACTTAGTGACACATCTTCAAGTAAATTAGGTAAATGGTTTTGTAAAAAATCTAAATAAGTGAGATGGCAAAAATGTGCCCCAAGCTGTACAAAAATAAGACTATTGCTATTAGTTTACATAAAATAAAAAAAGAATTTTGAATAACTATTAACATTTCATAGCAGCTGTTGAAAAATAATAAAGTTTAAAAGTATTTAAAGTGATTTCTTCTCTTTGAAGTCACTCTATAGCACCTTTAATATGATGATATAATACTTAAAAAGATCAGAGTAGGAAAAAAACAATAGCTAAACTCATGAAAATACTTTATTTATGATACGTTATGTATAAAAAGTCAATTAATAAATTAATACATCAAAATAATCAAAATGCACTAAAGGATAGGATTTTATTTATTTATTTAATTAATACAGCAACAGCTTAAACATGTAGCGTTACATTATAGGATAGGGTTATTTTACTTTAGTACTTGCAACATTGAACCCGTCCGTCAAGCATCAAAACAATCAAAGTGTCACCACTCGGTTTATGATAAACGCTTTTCCTTCGTATTTGTGTTTTATCGTATTTTAATTTTATTTAATAAGTGCCGTAGCCCCACGCGAGTGCTCCACTAATTATAAACGGTGTAATAGATAAGTTTAATTATTTTCTGTCTACTATACTTCGATCAATAATAGTATTAATATAATTATGTTACAAAATTAGTTACAAAATAATAATTTCAAAGACTGAAAAAAACTGCTGTCCTTGTTTTTTTAGCTAAACCAGTTAGGATACATCCTAAACATCATGCAATACATTAACTTACATAACACTCATGAATTGGAACTTTATTAATATCTACATTGCGTAATAATGATGAAAACCGACTGCCAAAATCAACTTTTTTAAATCTTCCTAACTTTTGTCCGCTATTGAAATAATACTAGTTTTTACGGAATTTATCGCGTATATTTAACTTTTTAAATACCCGACGTTTCGAACGCTTTACAGCACTCATGGTCACGGGCGGGACTGAGATGTTCAACGTCCATATGTCATAGTTAACCGCGGTTACCATAGATTAAAATTTAACTTTTGTTCCGATCTATGCAGTATGAACTTATGGTATCTTGAAGTCTTGCAGTTGTATGCTTGGGTTGGGATTTAATTTTATTTATTATAGGATCCCAAGCAGATGGTAGCACCCAGCCATCTTCTCTATTGAAATTAGGATGTTTTTTGATTTCAATAGCCTCGCGAATCATCCTTGGAAGGAATCGGTGTTCTTTAGCGAGGATCTGCGGTCTATCAAATCTGATGTAGTGACGGGGGCGATCCTGTACGTGTTCACAGACTGCAGACTTCCCGGAGCGTCGATTCTTCACATCAGCTATATGTTCTTTAACGCGGGTTTTTATTGATCTTTTAGTTTGTCCTATGTAGGAGAGACCACATTCACAATCAAGCTTGTACACTCCCGCATCTTGCAGAGGGACATTACACTTGACCGATGGTAAAAACTGACCAATCTTCTTCAGCGGCTTGAAGTATGTTTTGATGGAAGCGCGCTTCAAGATGTAGCCAATCTTGTCAGTGACTCCTCTAACATATGGCAGTACAGCAGGTACACGCTCGACTGTGGCCGGCTTCACTCGTTCACTGTGACGTAGGCGCGGGACTCGAAGCTTGTTGTCATGCAAAACTTGCTTGACATGGTGGAGCTCTGCAGCCAGGTGTTTACTGTCACAGATCCCTCGTGCTCTCTGAAACAAAGATTTACCCACGGTAGCTAGCTGTGAAGGATGGTGGTGAGAATCACCGTTTAAATATCTATCTGTATGGGTCTTTTTTCTATACACAGTATGGCTCAAGGTGTTATCAGGATTCCGAATTACTAACACATCTAGAAAGCTAAGGAATTGTTTGCCTCTAACTCCATTGTGAACTGAATTTTAGAATTTATAGAGTTAAGATGGTCTAAAAATGCAGTTACTTTATCTAAAGGTAGAATTGTGAAAGTGTCGTCTACGTACCGCTTGTAGAACCTTGGATTTATGGGAGAACTAAGCAGGGCTTTCTGCTCAAAGTCTTCCATGAATATGTCGGCGACAATGGGAGATACAGGTGAGCCCATCGCCACACCATCTACTTGCTTGTAGAACTCCTCCTTCCACAATAGGTAGCCAGATGTAAGGCAGTGTCTGAGTAATACTGCATATTCTACGGGCATGTTGTTTTCTTCCAGCCTTCTAGTTACAATTGAGATGCAGTCTTCAACAGGTAAGCATGTAAACAATGACTGCACATCAAAACTGACCATAGTTTCATTGTCTGCCAGATGTAGGTCTTTAATCTCGCTGACAAAATGGTAGGAATCCTTTATGTGTGCTCTTGTATGTCCCCTGCGTGGTGAGAGTATTTTCGCTAAGTGTTGAGCCAATCTGTAAGTTGGTGAATCGATTTGGCTCACTACGGGACGTAATGGAGCATTGGGCTTGTGTATTTTTGGTAACCCATACAATTTTGGTGATTTGGCGCACGTAGGTATTATCCATTTTACGTCCAGATTTAATTTTTCGGAGTGTTTCTTTATGAGGTCACTAGTTGTTTTTAGTGTGCTATTTGTTGGGTCGTTTCTAACCTTTTTATAAGTACTTACATCCGACAAAAGTTCTTGTATTTTAGAATTATAATCTGACGTATCCATGACTACCGTGGCGTTTCCCTTATCCGCGCGGAGAATCGTAAGTTCGTGTTTATTGCGTAGGTTCTTTAACGCTATAAATTCGTCTTTGGGAAGATTCGGTTTAGGCACTGAACATCGACGTAACATAGACGAAATGTCTTGACGTATCGCCTCCAAATCTTCTTTCCGCATATTATTTTTAAATAAACAGTCCTCGACACTACAGATAATTTCTTCGTACGGTAATTTGCGGGGTGTAAGTGCAAAGTTTAGGCCTTTGGATAAAACCCTAATTGTTGCATCATCCAGTGTTTGTTTTGACAGATTATAGAGCGCGATTAATCTATGATCTGTGTTTGTCAATGGTTGCTTTCGGTTCTGGCATTGATTCAGATGTTTGACATTTGACTTGTTCGTTAATTTTTGATATTTTTTTATATGTTTGTTTTTGCATTCATTATATTTACTAATTTCGCGTTTATTTAATGTTTCCATGCAAAAATTATAGTCAAACGTCGTTAAAACTTTCTTCAATTCACTGGATGATGTGTCTATGGATTTGTTTATGTCATATAGATCGGAGCGTTTTTGTTGGATTACCGTCCGTAACAACTTTTTACTCGCCTGATTTAAGATCTTAGCGCTTCCTCGAATGTCCTTTTTGGTTGATATTTTGACACACGTAGGAATGAGATTATGGTCACGGCATCTCTTCAAGAAATTTAAGGCTGTTAGATATCTTGCGCGCTTGGTTTTAGATCTTCTAATCGGCGTATTTTATTTGCAATTACCAGTCCGTACTGGTTTACATAATGATTTCTTATATTTACGCGAACACTACACATTGAATTTGTCCACATCAAATTTGTCCGCTACTGCGTAGCTACATACACTTTTCACACAATTCTTTATATAGAAGATCCGTACTTTCAAATGACATAGATTTCATCTCTTTACAGTCTGTGGCACAGGTTCATACAATTTTGGCCATCTTCTTTCAGCATTCAAGACCTCTGGCAACTCAAAAGGTCCTATGACTCTTCCGTTTAAAATTCCAGTCCACATGTTTATTTTAAAACGATATTGAGATTTATATTCGGATTCTCTACGTGCCACTCGTGTAAATTATGAAGGTTCATGTAACCGTCTTTTTTAAATGTCGAATCATCCGACTACAAAAAAAATTCTATGAATCGCGGGTCTTCGCGATGTCTTTGTAGCATTGTTTGCCAAAACGCCACCCGACGTTGATAATCTTCAGGTAGCAGGGTTTGTACTCTCTGTACATGGTACGAGTATTACTCATTTTTTTGTAAAATTCGGTGAGCTGTACTTTTGGGCACTTTCCTGAATTGCTCGTACCGAAGTACTTGGGTCTTCTTTAACTGCTTGTAGTACTATGTCCTCGTAAGGTAACGAACTTCTTCCTTCACCATGTACTTGGTTTTGAAGTCTGCCCTCAGTAAAAAATAGACGGTGCACATTTGTAAAAACTCGATGGTCTGGATAGCGATCAGCATTTTGGTATCTCTCGCGATACAGTCTGCCCGTAGCACTAGCATTGCCTCCGCATTCCCCATAAATGTAGTGAGTGCATGTTTGCATATTCCTGTATGGTGAACACAGACATGGTGGCACTATACAATCACACTATAGCCGAGGAGAAAGCGAAGGTTGTCGTTAAAAGATCGACACTGTCTAAATCCAAATCACAAGCAAACAAGTCCAATAAGCGAAGAAAAAGGTCGGTAAGTACGAAATAACACGAACGGATACGGAAATGTGTATGTATTGATATTAAAACCAGCCAGATATAAAAAGTATAAATAAACAGATTTTTCTTCAATTTTATACAAACAAAATCCGAAGAAACTTTTTCCTCGACCTATTATTAGATTCATAATACAGTTAGTAAGTTGATATTACATATAGAATTTTACTTGGTGGGGAAAAAAGCTCTTTACCACAATATTATATTTCCTACCGGAACCACTCTGTCCATTCTATGTATAAACGTTTCTTTCTTTTCTTTCTTTCATTTAATAACTACTACGTTTCTATTCGTATTAAATCTTGCTAGATAGAACGCAGACCAAGGTACCTTAGGAGCGATACGGGTGTCTATATTGGGTTTGTTGTCCCGGGAGACGGGTTAACGCGAGGCGACAGTACCGCAACGTGTCGCTTTGAATAAAGGAGAATACATCTGGATATTATACGCCTGGGTACTTATTCGCAGCCAGGTATTACACCTTGCTGCGAATAAGTACCCGATGAATAAAGTAGTAACACGACTCGAATTCTCTCATAATATTAATCTAATGTTAATTTTAGAATCTTAGACCATTAAGTTGAATGGCCTAAGACAACGACGGAAACGATTCTTGTAATGACAAAATCGATTCCGTAAACAGTTTTTAAAAACGCACACGATTTTAAATCCAATACCTGCGCAGAGTCTCAGTCGAGTCGAATCGACTCGCAGAGAATCATGCAAGGCGAGTCTATTGGGTTGAATGGTCTAAGGTTAGAATGCTTCGTGTCGGCGTCGAAAAAAGGCGTTCTGCGAGTTAAGTTTCTATAACATATTTTGAAAAAATGTCTAAATGTTTTCGAAAATATAAAATCTCTAATACATTTGATCCATTGCTGATTACGAAATTCTACTATCGTAATTTAATTAGTTTAATTACTTACACAAGGAGAAATTTTTTGAAAGCAGCAAAGTCGAGTTAACACTATTTGTTGCTAGTTTTTTTTCATTTACGAGTACACAGAATAAGCCATTTTGTAGAATTGCACTATGTATTTGCATCTGCCCACTTTGTTAATTTTAATTTACTTGAAGAAAAACCTTCAACTTTCGATTAAATACGAAAGAGACTGGCGTGTTGTTAAAG
This sequence comes from Parnassius smintheus behrii, assembly GCA_036936625.1. Taxonomy (NCBI): domain Eukaryota; kingdom Metazoa; phylum Arthropoda; class Insecta; order Lepidoptera; family Papilionidae; genus Parnassius; species Parnassius smintheus. Next base: position 31,103,286 of record JAUPFT010000021.1, read on the forward strand.
AAATATAATACGCCAATGGAGACGCGCATAAAATATTTAACTTAACTTATTAACTAATCGATTATACACTAGGACTAAACCATACACTAGGACTGGACTAAATTGAAGTAAACACGAATAATGTTAATCAATTTAATGTTATACTAGCGATCCGCCCCGGCTTTACACAGGTGATTTCTGGTTCTCGACAAGAGCGCCACCTACCGAGTCCAATTGTGCATCTAAACCATCTCAACACACACAAAACCTATTCAAATACACAAAAAACAACATTTTTAAATTTTAGCGAGACTAACGGACAAAAATTGATTTTAATATATAGAGTTTTTTTGGTTTTAGGTTTTCCCCCACAATGTATGTTGTTTTTGGAATAAATGACTAATGACTAAAGGTTAAGGGGAAATATAATGTCAAATGGCTTAACAAGATCCTTCGTTATGCCGAAAATATTGCAGCATTAATTTTGAAATAAATATATGGTAAAGTTGAGGATTAATGTTAGTGATTATGTTAGACGAAAACACGATTTCATAAAATTTTCTCGATAGAAAAGAAATCCAAAGTTACCTCCAAAATAAACAATAAACCGCTGTTATTCATAAAATACTTTAAATAAGATCATGAAACTTTGCATACTAACTGAACTAACTATAAAGCAGTGCTTATGTTATTTACTTTTTTTAAAATACCATTATTTTTACTGTAAAAAGAAATTACCTAAACTATTGGCCTTTTGAAGCGTGATTCTCGCAGCACGGTCACTACGCCTCGGCCTTTGGACGGGGAGGTTGTGTCGCTTACGATCAGAATATACATTACGCAACAGTACGACGTAAAATTAAAATGGGAAATAACCGTGATAAAAATAAGAAGCGGCTGGCTTGGCGTTAAGAAACAGGCATTAATATGATAAACCTAATGAAATAAGTGTCTAACGACCTTTCTACTTACAGTATTAGTGATTACAAACATATCGGTACATAGCATACGACGCGCGGGGAAGTGGGGGCGAAATTAGAATTTGAGCTGACTTACTCTTCCCTCTTAAATATTCTATGATAAAAGTATCAAGTACGGCACGTGCATTTGGTTCACTTGAAACGGAACGCTTGTTTATCTCACGACGCGCAGCGTCCTATTTCCGAATATCTAAGATTGTAAAAATTATAAATAACAATACGGATGATTACAAATATTTGATCGGAACTTCAACAGATTGAGTTTGTTTACCATTAATTTCGTTTATTATGATTTCGCGACCGTTCGTAATTTCGTTACGTCTTGATGAAATCCCGGGATTGTGTTTTAATTGAGATTGAAATTTTGTTGCTTTATTGTTGTATCAAATTTGCACTTAGGAAATTTAAATTTTGATTGAGCGCACGCCAGGTTACAATACAATGTCATGATTCTAGATATGAGAAATGATATCCATGATCTATAAATATTAAAACAGTAAATGTAACAATATTTCATGCTTGCCAGACGAATCCATTCTTGGAGATATGCTGGACATCTGTGACCTGAAGAAAGTTGTTTATAATGATGATATCATTAAACCGCACGCAGATTTTGCTATTGTTATGTATGGAACTATTTTGGGAGACCGAATAGTGATACAAACATATCTTATCGGGCTTAGGTTTGTTATCAATAAAAATTTAGTTTGAAAAGAAAATAATATTCTAAATAAAAAAATAACTTCAGCATTGTATCATAAAATATAGATAGCTTCCGTTAGAAATATAGTGGAGCTTATTAGTTAATGAAGAAATATTTAAAAGATGAGAAAGTTGGTACGGTATCTGAATAAGTACGGTAATATTTAGTTTCTAAGTAGCAAAGTGGCTACTTTCTTTTTTGTGAATATTAATTTTTTTTTTTAGAATAATGATGACAAACTAGCACACAGTCCACCTGATGGTAATTGGATGCTATGACTCATAAACATCTACAAAATGCAGATGCGTTGTCATCTCTGAGGACTAAGATGGATTGCCTCGTTTCCAGTAAAAAAGGTTCTCTTGATCTTTACACTCACCATACGAAACAGCAATATTATTAGGCTGCTATTTTACGCTGGTATTCTGTGAGAGCGCGGGCCTTCCCCGGTCGAGCGGACCCATTCGTGCTACAACCATAATATAGCTGCAGCTTGTCTCTATACTATGTTTGAAACGTTTGTAGTAGGAATTTTATGGATGCTCGCATATTGTACAGTACCTGTACACAGTACCCCCGCCGTCACCATGAATAAATTACTAGAACGTGTGTAGTCTGCCAAATTGCACTGGAACAGGGCGGACTGCAAGGTCGCGGTTTATAAATAATAGATGAAACTAAACACAATTGTTGCCATATCATATATTGATCCTCAAGGCACCAATAGCACGAGATTACAGCGAAGAAGCAATAGCGAAGTTTCGGAAGCGGTCAGAGAAGTTGGTAAGTAGTGGGAAAACTCTATTACACTGAACGTTACAACTGCAATACACTTTATACCGGCCGCAGACGTTTGGATACAGGAATTCCGCAATATTGGCGTCGAGGGGATTTCTTGTTAGATTACTTGCGCTTGTGTTTTAATTTGTTTTAGCGAAAGTATTGCTCAGATGTGCTTGAAACTATGACATGATCGAAATTACATCCTATAAAGGATTTTTTTCTCATTATTTAAATTCAAATTAATTTATTTACTTTCGTAAAGCGACGCTGCAGTAATGATGGACATGAATGAGTTACCTCAAAGAACCATGCATCATATAACAATACTGATTTGCATGGTGAGTAATTTAGAATAGGATACCGCTTTTTTATCGGTAAAGATTAAAGATTACATTAGCCCTCACGGGTGACAATAGATCTGTATTTTGGTATTCTTAATAAGGGATATATGTAAATGTCTGTGATTATTACAAAGTGGATTGTGTTTGTCACCCTTATACTATAAAAAGTTACTTTTCTACGTCTCGAAGCTGGGAAGAGCTCTCCTATGACTTCTGAGAGGGTTTTTAGGGCAAAGAACTGTCCGCCGCGCTGTCTCAATGCATATTAGCGGACTTCACTCACGTATCTTTTTTTTTTATTTTTTTTTCTCAGACATGCAGGTTTCCTCACGATGGTTTCCTTTATCGCCGAGCACATGGTAAATCAGTTCTATAAAAAAAGTTTATTTACATATCATGATCGTCACTGCTGTTTCCTGCCGCCCGGTTCCAAGCTTCAGGACGCAGATTGTTTAGGTAATTTCTTTTTACAGTGACAATAATGGTAATTTAAAAAAAACATAAGCCCTGCTTTACAGTTAGTTCAGTTAGTATGCAAAGTTTCATGATCTTATTTAAAGAATTTTATGAATAACAGCCGTTTATTGTTCAGTTTGGAGGTAATTTTGGATTTTTATTTTATTGAGAAAATTTTACGGAATCATGTTTTCGTCTAACATAGTACCTAACATTAATGCTCAACTTTACCATATATTTATTTCAAAATTAATGCTGCAATATTTTCGATATAACGGAGAATCTTCTTAAGCCATTGAGGCTATATTTCCCCTTAAAATAATTAAATACATTCTAGACATATCAACATGTTTTTATCATAGTGTGGTCTGAAGTAGATTTAGAATTTTTGTTCATACTTTCAAGGATGTGCGGTATAAGGCTTTGATTTTTAACTACTTGAACTTTTTTTGACTTTTTTTATTGACTTTTAAAGGTTCTCATTTCGTCGGAACGTTCTTATGTATTTTTATATGCCTATTAATTTGTATGAAACGACGTACCTCAAGAGGATGTCCCACATCAATTTGATTATGAGGTCCATGAGAAAATTAACGAATACTCTTTAATTGGCAAAAGCGTCTGTATGCCATATGGGTGATTAATTTTTTGCCAAGTCAATCGATTTCGATGACTTTATTATTTTCAGTTCTTTGAATTCCGGACCGATTTTAATGAAATTTTTGTGTGTGTTTGAGTGAGTTCCTGGTTGGTTTAGATTCACAATGGGGCCCCGTAGGTGGCGCTGTGGTGAGGTGAAGCCGAGGCCGAGTTAGAAATAATTTTCAGTGCAGTGTTGGGATCAGCTAAAACACTAGTTTTATAGACAATACGTCAATATTCATACAATACGTGCCGAATATTGACTTACTCGTATATACATACTCGAACAATATTGCCGTTCTTCTGGCAAAGTGAGGTAAAAACACCATAAATCGTACAATGGGTGTCTAACGAAGAAATAAGTACAAAACTTTCCACATTTACTATTTTAATCATAATTAAGAACTGTATCTTTGAATCTCTTTCCTTAAAATATCCTAAAACGAAGAATTGAAAAAGTCAATCTGCGAAAGAACGGTCGGCGCTTTATAAGGTAACTGCAAAGTTCTATTAAGATCCCGCTGCTTGAGTAATTTCACTGTTTCTTACTTTTTCTCGCGGTGTAATCCAGAGGGAAGTCAGAAATCAGACCCGACAAAGTTGAACGACCGAAAAACAAATATTGATAGCCACGGTGAATCTTAATGATAATCCTTCTCTTTTATTTCTGTCTGAGAGATACTTAGAAACAAACGTGAAGCGAATTTGCTAATCATCTTAATTTGTGACACAATGAATATTGATAACAACAAGACTCAGTAAACTTTACTGTCGCAACTTAGGTTCATTGACAAATATGAAATGATTTTGAAGGTACGTGGCACCGCGATGAAAGCGCCGAAATGTAACATATTATTATTAAGTAATCAATCAAAAACCTACCTTACTTATATATATATATATATATATATATATATATATATATATATATATATATATATATATATAACCTGAATTACCATACCATATTTACTGAATACCTGAATTCTGAATCATGTCGATATCGAAACTTCTGAACTTTTCATATTATTAGTAATAAGTTTTTTTTCCAACTGTGCGTGCGTGCGTGCGTGCGTGCGTGTGTGTGTGTGTGTGTGTGTGTGTGTGTGTGTGCGCGCGCGCGTGTGTATGTGTGTAAACTCTACTTTAAAATAACTATCATTATGATGATACATACACCAAAAATATACATCAAATATTCATACATATATATCTGGCATTGCGCGACCTTGCTACTTTGCGAAAAATCGATACCTTCACATCGGTGCACGTATGACTGTCTGTAAGGCTTCATTAATAATCACGTGTTACGATTACATACGTATTACGTAACGGCATCAGAGGCGTGTTTAACGTTTTAACTTAAAACTTATTACGGTAAAATATCTAGACAATCAATAAATACGACAAATCTAAAGCGAAATTGCTTTCATTTCGGAAATTACCCGATTAAGACATGACGTACTCGTTTTATTCTCTTTCTCTCTTCTTTATCACTCAGTGATAGTCCCTTGTTGGATACAGGTCCCTCTTATTGTATAAAGAAATTGCTATAATCTTATCGGATGATAAGCGGCCACCGTCCCTCATGATCAATAGAGGAATAGCAGGTCATTTGCCGGCTTTTAACACAGGAGAAGGCTTTTTCCTTAAAGGCCCTTAAGTCATGAAAGTCCGGACTCCGGATAGACCACTGGAAACAGTGGTCTCCACCCCTGACTTCAAGTAAGTCCATTGTAATTTGCTAAAGAAGTTTCGGCTTTAAGAAGTATCGATATTCTTTAAACTTGATAATTTTAGTCATGTGTTCGCGGCGTAATATAATTTATTTATTTATTTATTTACACTTTAATGCACAAAAAAAGTACATATGGCGGACTTAATGCCATAGGGCATTCTCTCCCAGTCAACCATTAGGCTAAACAGAGATAGACATTATGGAGGCGGTGCAGCAATAATCAAATAGAGAGGATAAAAGAAATAATAATATATGTAATAAACAATACATAGATATTATATACATACATATATAATCCGGTACATAAGAAACGAATTACATTTCGACGTCTTCAATCTTCTATGTTTGTAAAATCTCGCTGCCTTCAAAAGAAAGCGTTATAAACATATTATATACGTAAGCTAAATGTAAAGGAAAACTCATAAAAATTACAAACTTACGTTCAAATATCAAGGTTTATTTTATGTAAATGAAAATTAGAGTGAAACAGTCAAAGCGTAGTGCCTAATATCAGAAACGAAGTAGGTCCACTTTACTTAAATACGGTCTTGAACGAGTCCCATTGAAAACAAAGCTTAGTTTTTTATGAATAACAAAGCAATGAATCAAAATATGATGGAAAATTACTTTTGATTAAATAAAAAGTCGACTTCAAAGAAAAATATCCACATAATAGATTTCGAAGTCGCGACTTCAATACTTCTATATATGCTATGTCTTAGCACTAACTTCTAATGCTATTATGTGAACATCATTTTATTATTTTCAGTTCTTTAAAGTTGCCTTTTAGTTTTTATTATAAGGTTAAATATTTTCACAGAAACAATTTTTATTTGTATTTTTTAACATAGAGTAAGGTAAAGCAGTAATCTTTCTTCTTCAAAGACTATTAAATGGATGTTGCAAAGACTTGGTTTTTGTTTTTGATTTAAATATATCACCAGTCCTATAAAAGCAAACAAATAGATCCTAATATTATTTTATATTCTATTCCAAATTATTAAAACTCAATGATTATAAAGTTAATGACAGCGATTCGCGCTATTACGAAGAACATTAATTAATGGTATGCACAAAATTATTAATAAATATGATGTTCTTGATGTTCATTAACACTTTCACTGTTCGATTTGCAGACGCAATAGTAAGACAATAGCAATGAGCCATATGAGTGTCACGGGACAGGGAAAGAGTTAAATCCCTTGAAATAAAAATAAAATATATATTTTAATTGATAGAATCAGGCGTTACTTTGCGGAAATCCAATCCATTAAGTCACTTAGCGGTCAGCCGCCGTAGTCTACATTACCTGAGGATGCCTCGTGTAGAGGCGAAACACGTGTCGTATTATCGTCGATGGTGTGTCTTACCTGGAATAGTGGTGTTGGAAGTAGTGGTGCTGAGACTAGTGGTGACGGAGTTAGTGCATGGAATTGAGGGAGGGCGGGAGGTGCTCTTCAATCCAGGTAAGACACATCATTGTATTTAGTAAGCGGAAGGTTGCAAAGTAAATAAAATATTAGTACTAAAAATACGATTTGTTATTATGTGTATTTCTATAAAATATTACACATTTTTTACATTTACGTAAAATGCGATTTCACTAAAAACATAATAACATTTATATAATGCATATTAAGTTCTTAATTAACTAATAAAATAAAATATTTGTAAAGTAATAGATAATCAGATTTCGATTCAACATCGTAAATCGACCCACCCTCCGGCTCAAGCGGCCACGACGAGGATTACGGGACAGTTCCGCTCAGTTGAATTTAATAAACCGCTACCGAGCAGTTTTGGGGTTATATATGACCTACGAGTTAAGTGCTCGTAGTATATGACCCACGATCCGTTTTTATACAGAGGGAATCTAATATTATTTCACGCTAACATTACCAAAATAGTTCACTTGACTACCCTAACAAAAGTCGAACTATGTGTTGGGGTAGTATTTAGGTACCACTTGGTAGATTGGGGCTAGAATGCAATAAAGAAACAAATTTTAAACGACAGGTTAAGAGTGGTGTTTGTTAATTTTGTTACTAAACGTTTACAATAGCAATTTAAACAAAACTAGGACTTACGCATAAATCAAGCGTTTATCCAAACTTCGCTACGATTATAGGGTATTAATGAAAAAGGTAGGGGATTAGAGATTTTTTTATAGAATCCGGGTGACAAACGAGCATACAGTCTACATGATGGTTAGTGGATGCCGTGGCGAATAGGCATCTACATATATCCTCGATTAAGAATCAAAAGCAGGTGCGCTGTCACTCCTGAGGACTTAGATGGAATGCCCTGTTTCCAGTAAAAAGAGTCTCATGATCTCTACACTCATCATACGAAACACAGTAGTTTTAAGCTGCTATTTTACGCTGGTATTCTGTGGGAGACCCATTTGTGTTACAACCATAACATAGCTGCAGCGTGGCTCCACCAATAGAAGATTTAAGTAAATTTTAAACTATTTTAAAAATTAATTTGTAAAGAAATATTATTTACTTACAAACTTAATACATATCTTGGATAGTGAAGTTTACTGTAGACGCTGGTAAATTATATTATATTACGGCTAAATTCATTATATTACTTCTAATATACACAATACGTGACATGGTAACAAAGCCCAACCGAAAACATGGAAAGCTACGGAGAACTTACGAAAGTTCGGTAGATCTTACTACCGAACTTGCGAAAGTTCGGTACTAATCGTACTCGTACAATGAACGTAAATGGGTCGCGGCCCTGTCCCGAAGCGGAACGGAGCGTTCCGAGGCGCGCCGCTACCGGAGGCAATCAGAATGAGCAGTGCTGACAGCGAATTTGAACGTTGCTATAATTAGTAATACAACTAGCATTCAAATAGATTTGCTAATTACAAATATACAGTATAACTAGCTTGCGAGGCAGACATTGTCCTGCCCTTTTCAACGACCCTTTGTCATGTCCTATTAAAAATCCTTAAATTTGCAAAAAAAGATTGTGGGTCACGCATGGGCAAAAAACTATCCTATCTCTCAAGCTGGACTAAAGTGCACACAGTGTGCGAATTTGAATAAAATCGGTTAAGTAGTTTAGGAGTCCATTGCGGACAAACAACGTGACACGTAATTTATATCATCATCATCATCATCATTACAGCTCTTCACAAGTCCACTGCTGAACATAGGCCTCCCCCAAGTAATGCCACAAAGTACGGTCCTGAGCCACCTGCATCCATCGACTTCCTGCATGTCTTACCAGGTCGTCACTCCATCTAGGGGGGGTCGCCCTACACTACGGCTACCGGTACGAGGCTGTCACTTGAGAACCTTTTTTCCCCATCGCTTATCGGTTCTTCGAGCTATATGGCCGGCCCATTGCCACTTCAGCTTACTAATCCGTTGGGCTATATCGGTCACTCTGGTTTTACTGTGGATATCCTCATTTCTGAGTCTATCACGCAGAGAAACTCCGAGCATAGCCCTCTCCATAGCTCGCTGAGCGACCTTGAGCGTCCTCATACGGCCAGCAGTGAAGGACCACGTCTCTGATCCGTAAGTCATCAATGGCAACACGCACTGGTTGTACACTTTAGTTTTCAGAGATTGAGGTATACCTGACGACCTCAAGACGATAATAAGACATATCCGTTGGGAGACACTATTGAGTTCATTGAGCATAGTGCTAAGGTCCTCCAGCGATTCTGCCATAAGGACTATATCGTCAGCAAATCGAAGGTGAGTGATGTACTCGCCATTGATGTTAATACCGTATCCTTTCCAGTCCAGTAGCTTGAAAACGTCTTCCAACGCAGCGGTGAAGAGTTTCGGGGATATAACGTCACCCTGTCTTACATCTCTCTGCTCTCATTTATATATATTAAGATAAATAATGTAGTATAAAAAATGCGTAGTTTAAATATAGTAGTTATTTTATAGAATTAAAAGTTGAAATTATGTGGAATATTATATGAGGAAATTATGCGGTCCTATCTTTAGAGTGACAAATCCATAATTTCTTTTCTATATATTAAAGATTTTATTACACAGGCGTATTAATATTTTATACTTTGATGGTGTTAAATAAGCACACGATATCTACATCTATCCTCCAATAATTGAAGATGTGATGTCAATCCTGAAGACTAAGATAAACAACCTCAACGCCTGTTTATTATACCGGTTTTCTATACCCTCTGAACAGGAACACAGTAGTGCATGCTGGCTGCAAATATAGGTTGGAATGTGGTACCTACCGCTACAGACTCCAAGGCAGAAAAGAATTCCTATCACCTAAAACATTGTGCTCCTTTGTCATTCTTTTTGTTTTTTTAGTTGAATTGTCACCCCTGAGGACTAAGATGTAATCAGTTAAAGGTTTTCCGGTTCTCTATACTTACCATTATACAAAACACAGTAGCATTTAGCAGCTATTTTACGTTGGTGTTCTGTGAGAGCGTGGACCCACCCCGGTCGAGCCGACCCATTCGAGCGATAACTATAATATCAGGCGGTCTCATAATGAACTGGCCTGATATAGTTCAACGCGATATGTCGCTACATATTGTGTTGCATTAAATAGTACGTTTATCGTGCACTTAATATAAGAAACATGCATCGACATGAAATGCTTAGTCTTAGTTTAACAGGCATTTGAATAACGAGAGTCGCGTATTTTTTCAAAATGTCGAAAACTGAGTATTGAAGTGTCATAAAGTTTCTGTTTAAAGAAGGTTTATCCCCTGCCCAAATAAAAGAACGATTGGATGGCGTCTATAAGGAGTCTGCCTACTCCTATAGCACAGTGAAAAATTGGGTGAAAGAGTTTCGCCTCGGGAGAGAAACCATCGAAGACTTTGGCCACGACGGTCGACCTGTGGAAGTGCTCACTCCCGAAACGATTTCTCTTATCGAAGAGGAGGTTCTGAGTGACCGCCGTTCACATGAAAAAAGTGAGTGCAAGACGGGTACCTAAACTTCTTTCAGCGGTACAGAGACAGGAAAGAGTGCACTGCGCTTCGGAGTTTTTGGATCTTTGTGGCGAAAATCCAAAGACTGTGATCGAGCGGCTAGTGACTGGTGATGAAACTATGATCTTGTATTATGATCCACAAAGCAAGCGCGAGTTAATGGAATGGCATTATAAGGGTGAAAAGCCCCCTAGAAAGGCAAAGGTGCAACAATCGACTAAAAAACTGATGTGCACAATATTTTGGGATTTTCAAGGCCTTTTGATGATGGATTTTAAAGAACGTAATACAGTCGTGAACGGCGAATATTATGCTTCTTTAATATAATTACGAGACAAGATAAAGGAAAAATGAAGAGGCAAGCTGTCTAAAGGTGTCCTGTTGCTCCATGACAACGCCCCTGTTCATACCGCTGGTGTTTCGAAGGATGCAGTTCGTCAATGCGGGTTCACAGAAGTTCAACATCCACCTTACAGTCCAGACATGGCCCCGTCCGACTATTATTTATTTCCAAATTTAAAGCGGGACTTAAGAGGAAGAAAATTTTCAAGCGATGAAGAGTTGCAGACGGCCGTCTTCAGTCATTTTGAGGATAAAAAATGTGATTATTTTTATAAAGGTTTAGAGATGTTGATTCACAGATGTCAGAAGTGTGTTAGTATTCATGGTGATTATATTGAAAAATAAAATTGGTTTCGTTTCATTTCCTTCATTGGTTCATAGTTAGGCCAGTTCATTATGGGACCGCCTACGTACATTATAATTGCAGCTTGGCTTTATCACGTAAAAACACTTTGAAATACATAGATATTATGGCATTGTGTTTTATTAATATAACCAGTTTAAAACACCTAGCTTGCATTTATTTATTAGTGTTTAAAATTATAAAAAGTAGGACGAGTGAGTGTATTCTTGTTTGCGTGTAGAATTAATTTACTATTTTGATTGTTCTCATATGATAAAGCTATTTCTAAGTAATATATCATCAATGTAAACATCACCACAAGAATTGCGTCGGAAAACCAAACGTCGTCGTAATCACAGCTGCTAGTTATTCTCAATTTGTCTTGTGAAATTATCTTTTAAATAGTCTATTACAAGCTTAATTATTATTATTAATCGATTTCATATTATAATTAAAGCAATCAATTTCTCTAATTAATCTTGAAGCCTCGCATAAAAAGACATCATTCGTAATTAAAACACCACGATAGCATCTGCAATGGCATCTGTTCAGTATTCATGAGTTGATCTGTTCAGTATTCTCAGTTCTCCATTACCTCGATCTGCTTGCGAGCACTTTCAGATTAGGCAACGTCCGCTAGGCGGAATGCGATTCACGAAATGAACTAGGTTGAATAATCCCTCGTAGACTATTTGCACGAAATTCTCTCGCATAGATTTTGTAAAACTGATGCCTATATTTTCTTGTAGATGATCATTATTGTCTTTTTTTCGAGCTTTATTCAGAATGAAAATTCAAAACTGTTGCGTTACAGTAAAAATACAGTTGGTACCAAGGTGTAGAAATAAAATGTAAGGACGTGATCAAATTGGTTAGCTATTAACGTAGGAATGACCAAAAACCGAAGATTAAGCAATTACTGAGAATAGTGAGGTTGTGGCCGTGGTAGGAAAAGGGGAGATCTCCCGCCGGGCAAGGTGTCCTGCCCGGGGAGCGGCCAACGCTCCGAGTGATAGTTCGGAGAAGTTCTATATATACTGTCTATGATTTGGAATGTTAATAGCGCGATTTAGGCTTCGGTGTGTTTCGGTGTGCTAGTGGCGCGATGACAGCGCCGCTACAAGGTAATGCTGTAAAGGTAAAATACAATATAACCCTCATCTTAGTGAAGAATTCACATATATATGATTGAAATGAAATGAATGATTTTTATTCAATATAGATTATTGCATAACACTTATTGAATGTCATTTTTATATACCACAGGTTCGGAAAAAACCAGTCCTTGGAAGAACCAGCAAGAAACCCAGCGGGACTTTATTTAAACATATTTCTCTTTACAATAATATATTTTGTACAGTTTTTGAATGACTTTTATACAACCAGCATGGTGGGATCACCTCATTCCTAGGGGTTATTTTCATTTATGTATTCTTTGATAACATAACACTTTTTGTACAATTTTCTAAAATAAAATATTTAAACTTGTTTAATGACAAATTTTGTACATTTTCTGGGATTTTGTTGTAAACATTGCCCCATAAATGAATTACTAATTCTGTGGAGTCTAGTAACTTCAGTGGAGTCTGGTATTTTGAGCTTATGTTTGTTCCTAATGTTTAAAGTAGGAACGTCTTTATAATTATGTAAACTATTTATGTTTTTATGTACACACATTACATTTTCATAAATATATTGCGATGTCAAAGTTAATATGTTCATTTCTTACAATATTTCTATAAGGGACTCTTTACAATTTAAGTTTTTGCAAAACAAATATGACTACAATATCAGTCGTATTACCCCATAGCAAAATTATATACGGCCTTAACTTATAATCGTCGATTACTGCATACTTAAATTAAGTATTTACTATCTCCATATCTTTTTCTTTCTATTTTTGTTTAGTGAAAAGCGTTTATGAGTAGTAAGGCTGCTAATATTTTACCACTACATATTTAAAGTTTACAAAGCATTGTTGAAAATGAAGAAAGAATAAAATAACTAACTATATATTTACATTTTATAACAATCCCAAACTTTGTAGCATCATAATAAATATTTACATCTTATTAAAATTTGGTCTATAATAAAAAAAATATATAACATAACTGGTTTTCAGGTTTAGATGGATGTACAGGACGTGCCCCTTCTCATAACTGTAGCTACTAAAATATTATCTAGATGTGATATCAACATGTTTTAATATTAATAACAATATATCTATTAATATTTATAAGATGTATTTTTTGTACGTTTCAACTTTGAATACTATATTTTTAGGTCAACATCTATCTTGGTATATATTCTATCCCTTTTCTTCAGATCTTCCGATGCGCGAATGTAGCATTGCGCGGATATCAGCGGATTGTGTAGCACCAATCAAGCCTTCTTTTAAAAGAACTTATAAGAGACAGATTAAATTTCAAAAGTTGTCTTTGCGTCGATACATTCGTCATTTGAAAGGGACCTAAGACAAAATTTGTTCTCGGATCTCGGAGGAGTCACTACCGTACCTTCGGGTTTCGAGACACTCGCGAAAGCGTCATCAATATTTATGATCGCCTACACCGTCGATGAATAGTTGATGAGTAACGGACGTGCAGACGGTGTCTCGATATGTTGACTCGCTTTCCATCCTGCAGTGCACATCACTAGTTAATGCAGATCGAACTGACACGATGCATTTAAATGAGCGTACAATCTGAAATGCTTTAAAATAAACACTCAATATGATTTCATACAGAATAAGACCAGAGGCCATTATTTTAAAATTTTGTAAAAAAATATTCAAGTAATTGCATATTTTACATATTAATAAAAATGAGTAAATATTTGTTTTCTGTGGGTAATTAAATGCCTGGGTTCCTAACTGACGAGCAAATATGCGTTGATTTACAGAAGTATAAGAAACGAGAGAGATGTGTCAGGATCATTCTAATGTCCGTAGTCCGTGGTCTCATTCCCATTCTGGGATACCGGTGTAAGTTTATGCATGTAATATGTATATTTTAAAATATTTATTTATTTTTATAATATAGAATTCCGGCAACACCCATTGGAGATACGAGGCGGACTATCTGCATGCAATTTGTCCAAATTTAAACAAAAATCTACTTTATTTCAAACTTTATAAATGAAGGATCTAAATAAAAAGTAGGCGATAAATAATCTAATTGAATAAAATGACTTGCATATAATCAAAAACTATTAAATAGTTATCGCTTAAATAAACGAGAACTCGAACGTCACGTTTTTCTAGGCAATCAAATTATTATTTTTCTATCACGATTAACATAAACATTAATAAACACTCACACCTGTAACCTAGTGGGGCAGGCAGAGACTACGGACTTTAATTTGGCACGATCCTGACACATTACTCTCGCCTCCTTTACATCCATATATCTACACATATATGTTCGTCGTTTGCTATAATCGTCGAATTATATAAAGTATTTTAATAATTCATTCGATTAATAATTTAATAGTGTTTTATTCATCATATTTTTTTCTGAACATATACTATTTCAAGAAGTTTCCAACCTGTTGAACCTGTGAAATTTCCAAGAATATTTTTTCCAACCTGGCCTTAACTTAATGATTGTAGAAAGTCAACTTGGCTTACTGCGCAGATCTCTCGCGCCTTTGACACTCGCTCCGCGTCGACGCGGCGGTCTACGTAGACGGTCCCATAATGAATTGGCCTAACTATGAACCAATGAAGGAAATGAAACGAAACCAATTTTATTTTTCAATATAATCACCATGAATACTAACACACTTCTGACATCTGTGAATCAACATCTCTAAACCTTTATAAAAATAATCACATTTTTTATCCTCAAAATGACTGAAGACGGCCGCCTGCAACTCCTCATCGCTTGAAAATTTTCTTCCTCTTAAGTCCCGCTTTAAATTTGGAAATAAATAATAGTCGGACGGGGCCTTGTCTGGACTGTAAGGTGGATGTTGAACTTCTGTGAACCCGCATTGACGAACTGCATCCTTCGAAACACCAACGGTATGAACAGGGGCGTTGTCATGGAGCAACAGGACACCTTTAGACAGCTTGCCTCTTCGTTTTTCCTTTATCTTGTCTCGTAATTTATATATTAAAGAAGCATAATATTCGCCGTTCACGACTGTATTACGGTCTTTAAAATTCACCATCAAAATGCCTTGAAAATCCCAAAATATTATGCACATCAGTTTTTTAGTCGATTGTTGCACCTTTGCCTTTCTAGGGGGCTTTTCACCCTTATAACGCCATTCCATTGACTCGCGCTTGCTTTGTGGATCATAATACAAGATCATAGTTTCATCACCAGTCACTAGCCGCTCGATCACAGTCTTTGGATTTTCGCCACAAAGATCCAAAAACTCCGAAGCGCAGCGCACTCTTTCCTGTCTCTGTACCGCTGAAAGAAGTTTCGGTACCCATCTTGCACTCACTTTTTTCATGTGAAGATGTTCATGGATCGCGCGATGAACGGTACTCTTAGAGAGCCCAAGCCTTGCTGCAATTTATCTAATCTTCAAACGGCGGTCACTCAGAACCTCCTCTTCGATAAGAGCAATCGTTTCGGGAGTGAGCACTACCACAGGTCGACCGTCGTGGCCAGTCTTCGACGGTTTCTCTCCCGAGGCGAAACTCTTTCACCCAATTTTCCGCTTTGCTATAGGAGGGGGCAGACTCCTTATACACGCCATCCAATCGTTCTTTTATTTGGGCAGGGGATAAACCTTCTTTAAACAGAAACTTTATGACACTTCGATACTCAGTTTTCAACATTTTGAAAAAATACGCGACTCTCGTTATTCAAATGCCTGTTAAACTAAGACTAAGCATTTCATGTCGATGCATGTTTCTTATATTAAGTGCACGTACTGTAATGGCCTATTTTACAGTCACCTCTTACGACAACCACGGCACAGGATGGAATGAGCTGATGGATCTCATACGTTGCCTCCAAACGACATTTATTTCAATTTTATATATTATTGCGAAAACTGGACGAAACTAGACCATCTATTTCAATAAACTTAACGCAACGATTAGGAAGGCTTAAAAGATAAAAGGGGGACGAATAACCCCCTTAATAAAAAGTATCCATTACACAAGACCCCTCGTTGTTAAATAAATTAATATGCAAATTTCTGGACCTATGTCGGGCTGTCCAATATATCAATTGTGTCCAGGTGTCAGTTCGTTGTCATGGCAACGCTCCATTTGTAAAGGTGTTTCAACTTAATGAATGGGGGTAGCCGGTTAAGGTTCTTTGCATAACGAAGAATCGTGAAGCTCAAGTAACGCTGAACATGGCGACAGTAAAATGGTAGCCGAATTAATGAGATACTTCTAAATTTCGCAGTCCTCCCGTCTGCTTGGCGCCCTGTACAAACATTTTGTAAACATTTTCAAATATTTTCATGTTGACAAAATTCATAATGTGCTCAGGCGTTCTTCTTGCTTAATATTCTTTCTGGAACAAGACCTTCCTATTTAAGTAATAAATGTTTGTTTCAAAGTAAGTAGTTGTGTAAGAATTATAATGAATGACAAGTTTGTTTTGGTTATAACACCATATAAAACTGATAATTTTTCATATAAAAGGATGACAAACGAGCACACAGTCCACTTGATGGTAAGTGGATGCTGTGGTCCAGAGACACCTACATTTATCTTCAATTAAGAATCATAATACAGATGCGTTGCCTGAGAACTGACATTGAATGCCTCGTTTCCAGGAAAAAGGGCCACAAGTACAAAAAATACGTTTTCCGTTATAAAAATAATAACAATTACATACATCTCGACGCGACAGTAATAATTAAATTGTGGCCGTGAAAGGAAAAGGGGAGATCTCCCACCGGGCAAGGTTTTTGCCCGGGGAGTGGCGAGCGCTCCGTGTGGTAGTTCGGAGCTATTCTATATATACTGTTTTTGTTTCGAAACTTTGATAGCGCGATTTAGGCTTTGATGTGTTTCACTTGTGGCGCTACGAAAGCGCCGCCGCAAAGTAATCAGTACTCGTAGAGTAATAAATTTAGCATTGCCCACCAAATCTTGAACCTATAGTCTCAATTGCTAAAAAACTAAGCTGTACAACCAGTACGTGTTGCCAGTGATGACCTACGGAACCGAGACGTGGTCCTTCACTGTTGGCCGTATGAGGACGCTCAAAGTCGCTCAGCGAGCTATGGAGAGGGCTATGGAGAGGGCTATGCTCGGAGTTTCTCTGCGGGATAAACTTAGAAATGAGGATATCCGCAGTAGAACCAGAGTGAACGACATAGCCCAACGGATTAGTAAGCTGAAGGCCATATAGCTCGAAGAACCGACAACCGTTGGGGAAAAAAGGTTCTCGAGTGGCAGCCTCGTCTACCCCCCCACTAGATGTAGTGACGACCTGGTAAGACATGCAGGAAGTCGATGGATGCAGGTGGCTCAGGACCGTGCTTTGTGGCATACCTTAGGGGAGGCCTATGTTCAGCAGTGCACTTGTGAAGGGCTGTAATAATGATGATAGTCTCAATCTTTTTAACATTTAGACTGACTCCATCTTAAAATAGAAATTTAACCCGAAGCTGAATGATGACGACATTGAAGAATTTAGACTGACCTAGATTTATTCTCATAAATATTAAATTTCTACTTCGATTACGGGCGGTACCGCTACAGAAACACTTTATGATTTTGCACGCAAACCTATGTATAGTAGGTGAAAGCTACCTGATCATGTCGTATATTTTAATAAAAAGTTTAACGGGGTATTTAGTATGTCAAAAGCTGCACGGGACTTAAATCTGATTTAACATTTTAAATTTACCAAGTTTAACCAATTAAGAATTAGCAATATTTTTTTTTAAATTAAGACCAATTCAATTACTGAATAGTATATTAAACACAAAACTGTTAAACTAGGCAAAAATGTGTGTTTAAAAGGAGAAAATTTCAAATGTGAATTAACTTCCATAACATCATTTCAACAATCATTTTCTTAGCGAAAGTGGCGTATATCACTTTTATGTATATCCTTCATATAAGTATGTTTTTTTAATAAGAATGTGTACTTATTCAGAAAGTACAAATTTGACTTCGATGTCACATTTATTTTAATACAAATGAGAATGAAAACGACTGCACAAAGGAGAACGATCGAAAACGCACAATCAATCACACAATTAACCTCCTTGTGAAGGAGTATGCCGATCCATCAACGTCCAAACCACTCCGCGGTACGAGATTGATCAGCATATTATAACCAGGTTCGTTCGCTTTGATTCCCGAGTGAGGAACCATTGTTGCTTGGATATCATTGTACTCTTTGTCAGACGCCTGAAAGAAAGTTCTAATGTTTCATTACAATTGCGTATGTTCCTAACGTTATTTCTTTTTAGTTACGATTCAAGTAAGATTAACATTTTACTGCTAAAATAACACCAAAACTCGGTCTCATGGAATTAATAGCAGTACCAGACGTCTTGCATCTGACGCTGATGCCTCTGGTCTGGGTATTTTACAACAGGCGTGAGCGGGGTGTTTATTTCTTCCATCCTCAAGAAACCAGCAAGGTAGATCTTTCTTATTTTTCCCATAGTCGTCAATTACGTAAACCTTAAGGCTCTTCCACACAGTAAAAAAATATCTATACTAGAGTAATTAATTTAATTAAAAAATCGCACACTTTTGTTTAATTTACGGTCAGGTTGAAGTCCGAGAATTGATACTACTTGAAGTATTATATGCTCGACAAAAAATATGCGCATACATAAAATATTCAATTAAATTATTAATCAAATGGATTTACGAAACACTTTAATTAATCCACAAACAAAAATATAATTTGATGGCCGGGGAAAAAACAGCGGACAAGAAATGAAATCCTCACCTTAATAATAAGTCCATAGATTTGTTTGTTTTTTCTTACATTGTTCCGGTTGTTGGTCAATTACGTAGATTTTAAATATGGAAGAAATTCAAAGAAATAAAAGTCGCTTAACACTATTTTTTTCTGCAGATTACTCTATAAAGTCCAACATAATGTTCTGACATACAACACCAAACGTAAATATAACCGACAGTAGTCACCATTCATTACAAAAATAGAAACCAAGGGGTAGTCGGTTAGAAAGTCTATGATTATGTGAGGCGTAAAAAATTGCTAGCAAAGCGAAACACAACGGTCAACGCGACGGTAGAGGTCAGCTGTTTGTTCAGCTGGACCGATAATTTGGAAAATTATAGTTATTCCGGTATTATGTTAAGATAATATTTAATACATTATGTTTTTATAGAATAGGAGTGACAAACGAGTACACAGTCCACCTGATTGTAAGAAGATGCTGTGGACCATAGACATCTTCACTTTATCCTCAATTAAGAATCAAACCGATTCGTTATCACCCCCGAGTATAGAGATAGAATGCCTCATTTCCAGTAAAGTCTCCGGTTCTCTACACTCACCATACGAAACACAGTAACATTTTATTATTATCGTTTAATTTATTTTATTCATTTTATAACCGTAAAATTCAGTGACTCTACCGCGTAAAAAGGGTATCGTAAGATGCAGTATATGGAAATAAAACAGTAGAAGGTCATCAGTTAGCACCAGTCAGGTAGCAGTGGAGTACTAGCCTATGTGGAGGAAGCCTATGTTCAGCAGTGCACTTTTGATAGACTGTAATGAATGAGTGTATAAATATTGCTTTGATATAAATATGACCTGTTTAGCCAAAATGCCGTTACAAGTGAGGGAAATAAGAGGCTTATCTTTACAAAGTATGGGTGACTAGTGAGCACACAGTCTACTCGATGGTAAGTAAGTGGATGCCGTGACTCAACGGAAAAAAGTTTCTCATAATGACGCTTATAGTGGATGGGGGCTATTTTACCACTAGGTGGGAACACGACGTCACGAGACATGCAGAGATGACCGTGTTTTGTAGCAATCACAGGATTGTATATATTATTATATCATATTAATCCCCATGAAGATGGGTGCTGTAAAAACTTAAACCGTTAAGAATAATAAAAAAAGTAAGTAGATAATAAACGCAATAAACATCTTTAAATTTTTTTTATATTGTCATGGTTTATTTAAATGTTTATCCATGGATTTGTAACGAACTTAACGGTAATGAGGATCATGATCAAAGTAAGTATAAACAATTTACAAAGTATATTGCTATAAAAAATATTACAAGATAATATCTTGAAAGTTTTACAACCAAAATGTCAAAAAGTAAAACACGAATAGAAAACATTTTCATATATTTGATAAACATTTTCATACGTTTGAATTACAGTCTAGTCTAGTAAGAACTCATTACTGACATTTCACTTCCATCAAACATAATGAAGAAGAAAAGAGAGTCATTTCTGGATATTTCAGGTCTTAACTTTGCCAATCACTTTGACAATGTAACTATTTTGTCTGGTGACCGAACCCAGCTTCGGCGGCGATAAATTTTCAATTCCATTACTGGATAGTGGATACGGTGAAACGAACTTCAAGCACGGTCAATGATTCGGCAACAAAAAGGCTATTGGATATCGAATAACTTAACTACTTATTTCTTTGAAAGGTATTACTCGGGTTTTCAATTCGAAATACATAATATTCTGTCCGTGGAATTTTCTCGTACGTATATATCCAAATCATTTTCTGTGTAGGGACAGAGTATAAGAGTCTCCTGTCGCATATTATTCAATGGGTGTCGTACGAGGCGACAGAAGATAACTGAGCCATTTTTCCGAGAACAGAACAACGCGACGTTCTCTGCGAAGTTGCTAACGTTACATCAATCTAGAAAAACAGAAAATGAATATTTAGTATATTAATCAAAAATAAAAACTGTCGAAAACGTTTGGTGGCAATATTAACCCATGGCGGCTCAGTATCGCAGTCGCTGGAGTTTTGTATGTCTTATAAATAATTAATTGGAGGTCTGGAACTAAGCAAATTATAGAGGGGATAACCTTTTTATATTGAAAACGTATAAAAATTAAAATATGTTTTAAGTGTGAGAGAAATAGATGGGTAAAATAATTTTATAGCCTATATATTTTTTTAGATGATATAGTAAGATGTTAAACGGTAAAGTAAACACCACGTTTATACGTGGTAGAGCCATAATGCAGCTATAGCAGTAGTTTAGTTGTAGCACGAATGGGTCGGCTCCACCGGGGAAGGACCACGTTCTCACAGAATACCAGTGTAAAATAGCAGCTCAACGATGCTGTATTTCGTATGGTGAGTGTGGGGAACCGGAGACCCTTTTTACTGGAAATAAGGTATTCCAACTTAGTTCTCACGGGTGATAACGCATTTGCATTTTGATTCGTAACCGAGGATAGATGTAGATGTCTATGGGCCACATCCACCACTTACCATCAGGTGGACTGTGTGCTCGTTTGTCATCCTATGGAATGCCTCGTCTCCAGTAAAAAGGGTCTCCGGTTCTCTACACTCACCATACGAAACACAGCAGCATTAAGCTACTGTTTTACGCTGGTATTCTGTGAGAGTGTGGTCCTTCCCCGGCCGAGCCGACCCATTCGTGCTACAACTATACTACTAGTATAACTGCAGCATCGCTCTACCACGTATAAGGTTATTCCTCATAACATCACTGGCAGATAGCTGATGTTATGAGGAGTAACTTAGGCTAATTTTATTTTAGAAAGAGAATTAAGGTTCCGTGCAAAAAAAACCCATGAATTGTGAACAAAATCCGATTCAAATACGGAAGTATGCAAGTATAGTAAAAAATACTAAAAAACTATGCGTAGGAAGTCGCGGGCACAGCTTGTCAGTTATAAATTAGAGTAAAAACAATGCAGAATTATAAAATAAGGAAAACGTTTCAGTTATTATTTAATTAATGTGATATACACGCTTATAATGCATTTCCGTTTAATAGTATCGCTGAGAATAAAAACGTCCGTTCATTCCCCTCTTGATTAGTCCAGCGGAGCTTGCTCAGAATAAAGGCATGTGTGCGAGGGAATAATATATACATCATTACGAACAACACGTTTATGTCGACACACCGCAAAATTGTTTCACTAATTTAATTAAAATTTCTCGCTAGGTTAATTTTCGCGTAGGCATCAGCAGGCAATGTGATGTTCGATTTCCGTTGTTGGAAACACTGAAACTTAACACAATTTTAAGCGCTGATTTAACACGTGCTCGTCAGTTAATTAAACATCACGTGAATTCCGCCCACCTGAAAAATAAAAAATATTTTTTGGACATTTAATTATTTTGGACGGCTCTACAGGGACCACGCTCGCACAGAATACTAACGTGAAATCACAGACATAATACTCCTTCGTATAGTGACGAGAAACGGATATCCTTATATATAAATTTATTCTATGTGACTTTAATTGTAAATTACACTTTGGAAATCTTATATTCGATCTCCACATGCAATGCTCACTTCATGTCTAAGTACATTATCATCGAAAAGTATGTAATAAAGCCAAGAGGAGGAGCCAGGAGACCCATAGCACAGGGTAACCTAGTTTGGGCTCCTATCTCCCACAGCTACTCAAAACTCTTAATTTATTTATGAAACAAACGTAACTATGTAAAATGTGGGAGAAATAAATGTTTACTATTATTATTATTACTGATAAAAATTCGTTCTATATTAGTCCTCAGGCGTGACAACGCATCTATAGTTTGATTCAGATTAATCAGGTGGAGGGTGTGCTCGTTTGCTACTCCTAGTTCTTACAAAAAACGTCTACACTTTTATCAAATAAGTTAACAAAGGCAAGTGCCCTGTGTTAAGCAGTGGGTCGTTCAGTTTATCACTACAAATGAAATGAATGATTTTATTATGTTCTGTTCAAAATAGATTATTGCACAATACTTATCCAGTCTTTTTTGTATACCACTGGTTCGAAAAAAACCTCTGTCCTGGGAAGAACCAGCAAGAAACCCATCGGGACTTTTTTTAAACATATTTCACTTAACAATAATTTATTATGTACGTACAATTTTTGAAAGAATTTTTATAGAACTATGGCGGCGATCACCTCATTCACTTTTTATCTCTATGATTCCGACGTAAATCAAGCATTATTGCATCTGGTTGGCAAGGTGAAATTAAGTTTTAGTTGGCTGAGGGACTTTTCAAATTTTATCTCACAAACTTCAGCATAAGTGACATGTGTTAATCCGGATCAAGCTCAAAGTACGTGACGTATCTGACACGAGAAAGTCGATAAAGGTGTTAGAGACATGTTGTAGTAAGGCTTACGAAGTTCATTAAGAAGGAACAGTTTGATAGAGGTGTGGCAAGAACAACACCGCGCGGTAGACACAACAGGCGTAGCATCGACGTTGTTAATTAACACATAACCGCAGGCACGGATGATAGGAGTGGAAGCATGCCGTGATAATGCTTTGGGAAACAAATATAATAGAATTTTACTGTAGAACAAACGCACTCGCACAAACCTACGTATTTTAACCTGAGATTTATGTCTATGAAGTGAATATAAAAGAAGAAATACAAATTTAGCAGTCTAACTTACAAGGCTGCAATGATGATGAATGATGATTGAACCTTGCAGTAATGAGAAGTCTATCCCAAGCGGTTATTAGATGGCTGATGCTTCATAACTCGATACACAATAAAACATATAACTGTAAAACGAAAATACGTAATATTTGTTACCAGTAATAAACTTCCAACTCCGTATACAAAACTCCTTTAGTATTGGCCCATAAATACTAAAAGAAAAAACCATTGCGAGACGGCTTTGTAGCCACAATAGGCTTACATAAAATGAAGCAATCTACCGCCTTTACATGTTACCATTCGTTTTAATACTTTTGCTTAGGGACGACGAACAAAGAGGAGCTTTAATGGAAAGAGCAAGTCGTAGTACGTAAGCCGCGTTCAACCGTAATCTTTCAGCGTTGAGCGTCCTGCTCCTGCAGCTAATCGAGTGGAAAATGCACGGAACGCTTTTGAATTTACAATGAAATCAATCTCGGTATTACAGTGTTATATTTTAATACAAGATGTTCTGGCACACTTACTTCTGCCCTTTTCAGTATTTGGCGCGATAGCTTTCTCTCCGAATTAAGTCCGGACTTTTAAGGGTAAGTATAAAATTTACTAATAACTCAACCACAATGCCAATTATCAAATTCAAGGGTTAATCTAACCAAGTAAATATAATATTAATTAAGAATCATAACGCAAATATAAAATATTTACATCACAACCGACAAAGAGCTACCGCTAGCTGTATTTTGAAGCTCCGAGCTGGATTATGCTTAATTTAAACAAAGAAATTAATTACATCTTTATTGCTTTGTACTTTCCTTTCTACAATAATTTTTTACTGTAAATGAATTATAAAACAATTGGGGAAAAAGAGGCTAATTGAATGTAAATTGAAGTGCAAAATTGAATTTTATCTCGACCAATTAGTGTTATATAAGCAACAACCAATTTGCCTATTAACGAATAGTCGCGATAAAAACACACAATTAAAGGTACTTATATACCGTACCATTTAACTACACAAATGAGATGAATTTGATAATTCAATCTGGATTCTCCATTTTTACATTATGGTTTAATTTTGCCAGAAATATTTGAACTGAAGTTTAATCATCATGATTACAGCCCTTCACAAGTCTACTGCCGAATGTAGGCCATACTTTCTATATTTTATAACGAACAAGTTTTTTTATAAAATTTATTGACAAACGAGCTTACAGTCCACTTGACGGTAAGAGGCTACTACAGCTCATGGGTGTCCATGGGCAACCAACTTTAAAGAAATGCTAAAGATGCGTCAACTCTGAGGACTACAATGGCATTGCCTCACAGACTGTAATTATACTGGCTCTATATTATTTTTTAATAGAATAAGGCTTTAGACAAACGAGCACATAGTCCACCTGATGGTAAGTGAATGCTGTGGCCCATAGACATCTACATTTAACCTGGATTAAGAATCAAAATACAGATGCGTGTCACCCTTGAGGACTAAGATGGAATGCCTCGATTCCAGTAAAACGGGTTTCCGAATTTCTACACTCACCTTACGAAACACAGCAGCATTAAGCTGCTTATTTTGCGGTGGTATTCTGTGAGAGCGTGGTCCTTCCCCGGTCGAGCCGACCCATTCATGCTACAATATATAGTTGCAGCAAGGCCCTACCATGTGTAAAATATATACCTCGTAGAGTAGAACACATCCGTGCAAGTACTGCTATTTGGCGGCAGAAACAAGCAAGGGGGCGGTAGCTATCCAGACGGACTCCTGGACTCAAAAGGAGTACCACCACCTAGTGAAAGTGAGATATGTCGCAATCCTCCGAACACTGCCTCTCCAAGTTCCAGTAGATCCGTCCTCTAGATCCGTCTATTGACCTTTCGGTCGAAGTTGGACTTATTTGCATATTTTATGTACATGCACGTATGTCTATTCTTTTATTTGGCACGCTCTGCATCACCATTTATAACCATAACGTGTAGGATGTCACTAAATACATATCATTTCTTTCAGCAAAGTGGTTTTACGTAGTTAGGTATTTAATTAGTGTTTAATTCATTGTGATTATTCTTTTTTTTTCAAAACGGAAACTGCTCTGAAGTTTGCTCTTTTAAATAAATTTGAGAAAATAGAATAATCACAGTCATTTGAAATTAAACAGCTGATTTGTAAGCGTAAATACTTAACAAGTTATTAATCGTAAACTGTTTCCAATTAAGTCAATAGCGAATTAACTACTTATATCAGTCGCGAGCTAATCGCGATTCGTTATTTATCAAAGTGAATTATTGGAATACAAACAAATTAACATTTTAGCAATACCATTTAACAAATATTTAATATCTGATTACCACATCATCCGCTAATGTATTTGATAAACATAATTTATTGGTTCCGACTAAATCATGTTTTTATTGCAAGTTGATATTTCAAATCTATATTTTAATATATGCAGTGACACTAGCATCCAGACCTACCTCTTCAAATAATTTAGGTTTTTATCTGGTGGATGGCGTTTCGATGACCGTGGTGAAAGCAAAAGAGCGTATGGAAGACATTACCTCACTTTGACCCGAGGGTGTCGTGTGTTGTCGACTACAGGGGGAAACCCTTGAAAGATCTTATGGCTACCGGTAGATGGTGACATCATCTTGTTTACGCCAAGCTTACAATATTCGGGGAATTTTTCTAGCTGGTGACAGAGAACAGCGCTATTTGCCTGCTAGAAAAATTCCCCGAATACATTTAATATAATTAATATATAAAATGAGTTAAAGATGAAAAAGAAGATTTGAAAACTTGGATTTAAGGCGAAATTACTGATAAAATGATACATTTCACCTAATGGTAAATGGCCAATAAGCTCATAGACGTCTGCAGACAAATCCAAACAAAAAAGGTTGAAGGTGCGTTTTCACTCCTGGTCTCAACCGAGATTAGCCATCTGCGCAGGACAGGATTATAGAGCACGAGTGTGTGCGCAAGAACAACAACAACAACACTCTCTATTCGCTCACTCTCATAATCTCATAATCGATTATCCGAGACGACCTGAGAGAGATCAGGCGCAAGACCAACGGCTTTACGTCCTTTCCGAGGCATATGGGGTGAAAATACCACTAACTCCCTAACTCTGCGCTGCTACTGAGAAATTCTGGACAGAAAAACCCAATAACCTCTTTTGATCCGATCCGGGATTCACGCCCGGGACGTCATGATCAGCAACCGCGTTTTTCGATAACTAGACTGCCGCTGCATTGTCCTTTTCCTTTCAAATTTTGTCAACACTCTACCGTGTGTCTAAATAACATAAATAAGTGTATATTCACAAAGTTAAAAAGTGATGACAAATAATAACGGTGCTAAGCCGCTTCGAGGTCGACGCTCTGCGGTCAGGCGACAACGAACAGTGACTGGCAAAGTGTGATATTATTGTGATTTACCGCTCTACTAACACCTATAGCGGTCCACGTAATTGCACGGACGACATACACCAGCCACAAAAAGTTACATTACATGAGTTATTTAGTAAGAAACTGCGAAAGTACCGTTTATTCTTCACAAACACAAAAACACGTATAATATAAATATAGGTAAGTTTGTGACAAGAAAAGTTTGTCTTTGATTTTGTCGACATTTTTCTATTACTTTAAAAAATACTTTAATCACTACTCTCTGTAGCAATTTCTCTTATGTCGTAAGGATTTTATTTTTGGGTAGAAGAAAGCCTCGAGAAGAATTATTTTTAATAAACGAGGTTTTTTTTTATGTACAGTAAATGTGACAAACAAGCACGCGGCACACGTGATGTTAGGTGTATGCTGGCGCCAGTAGACATCTACATCAATCCTATTATAACAATCATATTGCGGATGACATGTCACACTCCTGTTTTGTAGAGAACACTTCCATCTTATTCGTGACTAAGATGGAATTGTTCTATACCCTCATCATAAGAAACACATAAAACATTAAGCTGTATTTTAAGCTGGAATTCAGGAAGACCGTGGTTCTTCCCAGTAGAGCTGACCTGTTATGTTATACCCATAATATAGCTGCAGCGTGGCTTTACCACGTAAGGAACGAGGCTCTTATAAAACAGGAAGGTTCCATGTTCGATGACTATCTTTTCTTTAATGTATGTTAACTGATTTCTCAACAGGCTGGGCCGATTTAAATGATTATTTTATAATTAAATACGGCAAACTTAAAAAGTTAAAAGTGACTTCAAAAAAGTCAACATAATATTAGCTTCTTAATTCGGGGCTTTTATTCTTCGATGCTCTATGTATTAGCATCGACTTTCGAAGCTATTATAGGAAAATTATTATTTTTGCGGGGCAGGGGGTGCTAAGAATCTCCGGTGGAGGTTCGGTTGCCACCTACGACGACTCGACCTGGCAACATTTAACGCACGCACCCTGAGGACTGACGAGAAGATCCTGGAGTTGGAAGAAGAGATAGACAAGTTGCACTGGAATATTATAGGATTATCCGAGGTCCGAAGAGAGAGGGAGGACACGGTGATTCTCGAATCCGGCAACTTGTTCTATCATCGGGAGGGCGACCATCTGTCCCAAGGAGGTGTCGGATTTATCGTCCACAAGTCTCTCGTCAACAACGTTGTAAAGATTGGAAGTATGTCGAAGAGGGTCGCGTACCTGATACTCAGAATCACCAAACTATATTCGCTGAAGGTCATGCAGGTTTACGCACCAACCTCGGCATATCCCGATGAGGAGGTGGAGGAAATGTATGAGGATATTTCCAAAGCCATGCATTCCTCCAAAACCCACTACACGGTGTTGATGGGAGACTTCAACGCAAAACTAGGCACAAGAGAAAGCGGTGAGCTGAAATTAGGGAAATTTGGAGTAGAGCAACGGAACCGAAGGGGCCAGCAACTGGCCGACTTTATGGAGAAAGAGGGACTCTTTATGATGAACTCTTTCTTCCAGAAGCGGCCCCACAAGAAGTGGACCTGGTCGAGCCCCAACGGTTCGACAAAAAATGAGATTGACTTCATTATGACGACCAGACGCCAACTGTTTAGTGATGTCTCAGTGATCGCAAGGGTGAAAACTGGCAGCGATCACCGAATGGTTAGAGGCACACTGAACCTAAACGTTAAGTTCCGCAACGCGTAACGCTCCGTCACCCTCGTGCTCTAATCCAGAATCCCGAAAACTTTCAGCTCGAGTTACGTAACCGCTTTCAGTGCCTACAAGATTGCAATGCAGTGGACGATATGAATGACAAGCTCGTGGAAACTGTCCATGCGGTCGGAGCTAAGTTCTGCAAGACCCGCCGCAGAAGAACACAAAAACTCTCCCATCACACTCTTAATCTCATGGCTGTTAGACGGGAGATGAGGCTGCAATCGTCAACAGATTTGACAGCATACAGGCAACTGAACAGAGAGATCTCCAAATGCATGCGGCGAGACTTACGCAACTTTAATACTGCTCGTATTAAAGAAGCGATCGAGCGGAACCAGGGCTCCAAAGTCTTTGCCAGAGATCTGTCTGCCAGTAAGAGCCAACTGTCAAAGCTGAAGACCAAGTGTGGCAGCATCGTTTCCGGGACATCTGAGATTTTCAGTGAGATTGAGAGGTTCTATGGGCAGCTGTACACATCATCGTTGGAGCCATACGCAAGTTGAGTAACGATCCAAGAGCAAGTCTTATCCGACACTATTCCGATGATATCCCGGACCTCAGTCTAAGCGAGTTTAGAATGGCTCTCCAGCACCTTAAAAATGGCAGGGCCCCAGGCGAGGATGGAATTACATCGGAGCTTCTGAAAGCGGGTGGAACACCGGTACTTGAAGTCCTTCAGAAGCTCTTCAATTCCGTCCTCTATGTGGCACTACTCCAGAGGCGTGGAGCATAAGTGCGGTGGTTTTGTTCTTTAAGAAAGGCGACAACGCTCTCTTGTAGAACTACAGACCGATTTCCCTTCTGAGCCGCGTCTACGTGTTGTTTTCGAGAGTCATTACGAATCGTCTCGCACGCAGACTCGACGACTTCCAGCCTCCCGAACAAGCCAGTTTCCGAAAAGGCTTCAGTACCATAGACCACATACATACCCTTCGGCAAATTGTACAGAAGACCGAAGAGTACAATCTGCCACTTTGCCTGGCATATGTGGACTATGAGAAAGCGTTTGATTCCGTCGAAATTTGGGCGGTGCTACAGTCCCTTCAGCGGTGCCAAGTTGACTGTCGGTATATCGAAGTGCTGAAGTGTTTGTACAGGAAGGCTACGATGGCTATCCGAGTACAGAACCAGAGTTCGAAACCTATCCAACTGCTGAGAGGTGTAAGACAGGGTGACGTTATATCCCCGAAACTCTTCACCGCTGCATTGGAAGAAGTTTTCAAGCTACTGGACTGGAAAGGATACGGTATTAACATCAATGGCGAGTACATCACTCACCTTCGATTTGCCGACAATATAGTCCTTATGGCAGAATCGCTGGATGACCTTAGCACTATGCTCAATGAACTCAATAGTGCCTCCCAACGGATAGGTCTTAAGATGAACATGGACAAAACAAAGAT
This sequence comes from Parnassius smintheus behrii, assembly GCA_036936625.1. NCBI lineage: Eukaryota > Metazoa > Arthropoda > Insecta > Lepidoptera > Papilionidae > Parnassius > Parnassius smintheus. The sequence goes on from JAUPFT010000021.1 coordinate 31,133,656, forward strand.
CATGTTTAATGTCCATGTCACACCTAAGCCGGTAGTTGTTGGGAGCACTATGATCGAAGTTGTTGACGAGTACGTTTACCTGGGACAAATAGTCCGACTAGGTAAGTCCAACTTCGACCGAGAGGTCAATCGACGGATTCAACTCGGCTGGGCAGTGTTCGGGAAATTACGACATATCTTCTCGTCAGGTATACCTCAATCTCTAAAAACTAGATTGTACAACCAGTGCGTGTTGCCAGTGATGACTTACGGATCTGAGACGTGGTCCTTCACTGCTGGCCGTATGAGGACGCTCAAGGTCGCTCAGCGAGCTATGGAGAGGGCTATGCTCGGAGTATCTCTGCGTGATAGACTCAGAAATGAGGATATCCGCAGAAAACCAGAGTGACCGACATAGCCCAACGGATTAGTAAGCTGAAGTGGCAATGGGCCGGCCATGTAGCTCGAAGAACCGATAACCGATGGGGAAGAAAGGTTCTCGAGTGGCAGCCTCGTACCGGTAGGCGTAGTGTAGGGCGACCCCCCACTAGATGGAGTGACGACCTGGTAAGATATGCAGGAAGTCGATGGATGCAGGTGGCTCAGGACCGTGCTTTGTGGCATTACTTGGGGGAGGCCTATGTTCAGCAGTGGACTTGTGAAGGGCTGTAATGATGAATGATGATGATGATTATTTTTTTTGTTTTATAAGTCGGTTTTAATATTTTTATGAAATTGAATAATAATTCTTTAACAAAGTGGATGTTTTTGTATATCGCAGGTATCGCCAAAAGATCGTTATCCAAGACAACATGTACATGGTCTTACATAGGTAGGTACCACAGATATAATAATGTATGTAAAACGTTAACATCAAGTGCCTAATGATACTTGTAATGTGTTGTACTAAATGTTTCTTTCTTTCTTTTTCTTTTCTCTTTTGTATTAAAACATGTGTAAAGTCTGTAATTACTGATACCTATAACATCTGCTTTTGCTAAGCCAATGACTATTTTGTACCATAATAATAATGTAACATTGTGAATAAAATGAGAAAACAATTCTCCTTTATATTTTTCCCTCTACATCATATTAAGTAATACATAGTGGATGCCAGTAAAACGACCAATCTTCGAGAATGATAGATGTGCCTCGAACGGTTACCTTTTGGGATTTTCCTGCCGTATAACCTAAAGTTCCATATCTCTTAGTTTTTAAAAACTCTGTTGGATAAAGGCATTTTTAAGGTTGCACTTACCCTTTATCTTGAAACATTCGTTCCCATCACCAGTCCGTGAAATCAAAGTTAGGCATTTTTGAAAGAATTAAAGTCAAAGTCAAACGTTTTATTCATTTTAGGGTTTTTTGAAGCCGTTGTGAAAATCTAAACCGATTCAAAAACTAAGATCTCGGAGAAGAACGGACAAGAAATCCGGTCTGTTACCTGTTTATAATCTCAATTACAATTTAATAACATTTTTTTATAGAACAGCGGGCACATGAGCGTGCGGCTAACTACATAGTATAATGGTCGAGCGCCGCCCATGAACAACTGCAACACCAGGAGAATCGCAGGTGCATAGCAAGCTTTTAAAAAAGACTAAGAGGTTCCTAAGTCGTATCGGTCCGCCGGTGGTAAAAATCGCCGGTGGTAGTCGATTTTACAAAGAAGTCATACGAGGAAGAAAAATCCAGTAAATCGCACAGTAGTGGACAGCCAAGCATGCAGATGGTGTGGATGGTAGTGTGAGTTTTGTCACGAGGTGTGATGATGGAATTTGGCAGCTGAAATCATTCCGAACAAATTCCTCTTAGCACTCATAGCACTCGGAAGCAAATTAATGCAAAGGAATGTAACATCAGTGCTCCAGTGAATCCAGCCGATCAGAAAGAACCAAGTGTGGTTAAATGAAGAGAGGTGCCACGGGCAAGAGATGAGAACAGTATTCCATGTGAGGCCGAACTTGCCGTTGCCGAAAAGGCCGTCTTATAATATGAAAGCGGTGTGGCGGCTTAAAATATTGTCCCACTCTACTGAGCACGCCAAGCTTTTAAGAGGCCAATAAGACGGACAGACGAATAACAAAGCACCTACAGGATATAAGGTTTCCGTTTCTTTTGAAGTAACATTTATAAAATGTATCATTATTTTGCATTCGATTCATTGTTCGGCTCTTTTCTTTTTTGATTTTTTGGTTATTAGGTATTATATCCATAGAAGTATTGTTTTACAACTTGAAAATAGGTAACCACTATAAATAATAGTTTTATGGCTTAGAATTGTTGAACCGAAGTATTTAATAACACAATGTTATTTGGCGTTGACATAATTAATGTACAAATATTAATTTACTCACACGTAAAATTAATGATGACAAATCATTACTCCGGTGGGGTATTACCTAGAAACAAAATAAACATTATTAAATATTACATAAACATGAGAGAGATTTCAAAACATTTTAGACCAAAAGTATAACAAGCAAGATTACTTCTAATCTTTCTTATCTATCTGTCCGTTGGCGCTACAGCCCTTTGTGGGCTCTGGCCTCCTCCACAATATTCCTCCACTTGTCGCTATCCTTCGACTCCCTGCGCCACTTGGTGTATTTGTAATCGTTGATAATCAATTACATAAATTGTCGTAGATCTCTATACCCTTCTTTTTCTTTTGTCATATAAAGTGGAAAGAGAGAAATAGAGCAACTTTAAGCATTTCTTAAATTGAAATCGATTTTACCTCACTCATAAGCAAAACTTTAATTTTCTTTCTAAATCACACAATTATAAAAAATTAACTAACTATAAGTTGAAGGTTTTTGCAATAGATGAATAATAAATTAATAAATACGTCCTCTTTAAAGTGAAACCTGACACCCACTTCTCCACCAGCAGAAAGCCATACTGTACACAATGTTGAAAGGGACGCGAGAGTGACAAAAACAATAACCAAACAAGTCGATGAAGGAAGAGGATTTTTTAAAGTAGCGGAAGCAGAGAACAAAAGCTTAATTATTGAAATCCTCTGCATAAATCTGTTAATGCAGCTGCCACAACAAAACGGGCTTGTTGAGATCAAGACAATGCACTTTTAAAAAGTACACAAATGGCCGCTAAGCATCACTCATAAAGACAGCTGGAAAGTGCCATTAGCATTAAAAAACTTGCAACAGTTAAAAAACCATCCAACATTCATTCTTGCATCAAGAAATAGCCAGAATCACAAATGGTACTAAATACTGAAATTCAGAACAAAAAAAAATTGGAATTATGACGTGTTTTGTGAGATAATAGCAACAGCGGAAGTTAAGCAACAGGTTATCCAATTCGCCCCAAAGGCATCATCAAGATATGATTAGGAAACGCCAGGAATAATTCATAGCCATTCCTTACACGACTGAGCCGCCTAAGTACATATTACTTACTATAATTGTCAGACAGGGCTAATCCTTGCCAGGTGTGCTGATTACAGAAAATTTTCCCCACCTTTTCTTAGGTTAGGTTTAAAGAGTTTATTATCTCAAAAAGAACAAATATTCACTTATGAGACTTAAAAATAACATAATTGGTAAAAATAATACATTTAAACACGGTGACTTATATGAATAAAGTTACATAAATATATCGAAATCAAGATTAAAAAAGCACTGTCTTTAAACTAATGTTCGACAGTGCTTTTTTAATTTATCTTTAAATTTTGAAAACGATTTTTCATGAAATACCTCATTGTACAATAGCGCTCCCTCAAACTGAATAGTTTTCGAACCATAAGTTTTAGTCCTAGCTTTTGGTAAATGCAGTTTATGTTTGTTTCGTGTACAGTGTTTATGTGATTTCGTTTTAAAACTTTCTCGAAGTCATTATTCATAATTCTTGAATTCTTTCTCTAGTTTCACGACAAGTGGGTGCTTAATTACTTTTGAGCTTGTGGTGGACTGTAACGATGATGACGACGAGAGGGATATGATCTGAGCTACTCACAGATCACTCGCATTGTGACTGTTCACTCGCATTTGCTCACATACTCATAACTTTTAGTACACGGATTCAGAGACTTAAATTCTTTAATACACAATTACTTTCTATTTCTTAGCAACTTCTGAAGCTCTTATGTAAAAAGTTTTCAATAAAATAATTTTTACATTTTTTAAATTTAATTTTAAGACAGGCATATCATAAGCTCAATGTCGTCGTAATGATAACATTAGAAACTTCATCTCCATTTTTCAGCTTTATCTGGAATTCTTTCTCTAAATGTATACGGCAGTGCCTCTAAAGTATAACCTATTTAAACAAAAAAGAGTTATTAAAATCGTTTCACAACTAATGAAGACATACAAAAACAATAAACTATGCAGTCAAATTGGGAACCTCTTCCTTTTTGAGGTCGGTTAACAAGAAAAAGATGCGCATCAGTTTAGTCGTTTAATTAGTGCCATGTCAGCGCCATCAATAAACAGCACATACTGGCAACTCGCGTGTTACTTTACTGCCGTCTCAATTAACTGAACTACTTCTGGATCATGTGTGTATATGCTCGCGTTTGTGTTGGTCCGTTGGATTCATGGCAATTAGTTTGCAACGTTTATACCTTTTTGTTAATTTAAAGCTATCTTAAAACCTGCAGACGATACTCATACATACAAATATACATCATTGGAAAATATACCGTTTACTTTTGATTTATAATTAGATGTGTTTAACGTTACAAACACTTCTTTGATACTAAGCAAGGTGATTTATTTTTGCTAAGAACATAATAAATTAACAACATGGGCAATATAACTTACTTAATTATCATACAAGTTTTTATACAGTATATACCATTATGTATTGATTTATACAATATACTCATTATAAGTGGTAAAGCCATGCTGCAGCTATATTATAGTTATATCACGGATGGTATGGCTCGATCTGGGAAGAGCCAGATCTCACAGAATATCAGCGTATAACAGAGGCATAATGCTGCTGTGTTTCATAAGTTGAGTGTAGAGATCCGGTGACCTTTTTTTAACTGAAAACGAGGCATTTCATCTTAGTTCTCAGGGTGACAACGCATCTACACATGGATTTTTAATCGAGAATAGATGTCTTTAGGCTTTACTTGCCTTCAGCCAGCCAGCCAGCTTTTACTTGCCATCAGGAGAACTAGGTATTCATGTGTCGCTCTTATTCTATAAAAAAATAATCATAAACTCACAAAACATCTGAATGATCTAGAGATAGTTTTTCGAAGAAATTTTCAATACAAATTAAGTAGGACACTTTTCCAAGAGGGCTGGATGAAACAATTCCAAAGGATTTGTTAATAATGAGTCAAAACTCATTAGTAACAAATCCTCCCCAAACTAGCCTACAAATACTTCGGCAGTGTCTACGCTCTGCGAAGTACATAATTTGGATCTCTTCAAGCATAAAGAGAGCCTTCTTCAAAGTCAGCGTGCAGTGTGCTTGTCTTGGCGCTCATAGCCGCTTTGCGTTGGTATTTCGGTCAAACGATGCTCTATTTTAGTTTGAAAACAGAAGCGTATTCTGTAGGTAAGACCTGTAAACAATATTCCCAGATCTAGAGAAATAGGATTAGAGAATATAAAAAATAGTATTAATCTAGAGAAATAAAATTTATTTTAATTACAAAACAGAATGACAACTTTACATAGTGAATTAATACTTAATATATAAAATTTAAAGCGCATATACTGTAGGCGATCGCCTATAATAGTAGGTGATCGGTAGGTGAAGTGGGCGCCAAAAGTAGATTTTTCACGCTTTATAGGTGCGACTGGCAGCTGTTTGGTCGGCCCGCGCGCTATTTAATCGCACAATATTTATTTGATATTTCTTTTTAAAATTATATATACTCTTTTATTGAAAAATAAACCCATAATTCACTCACGTATTTACTGGTGAACATATAGCCTGAATTTAATTGAAATTGATTTCATTACATTCGAATGAAACAGTTTTTTCACTTAGTGGACGTACCTAAACTTTAGAGTTTGAGGAAACTTTGCGATCTTTTTATATCGAGCCAAAATGTGTCAATCGTGTTTTGGCCAACAGAATTCATTAAGAAAAATCTATAAATTTCATAATGAATTTAAAAAAAATGTGGATTCGTAGTTTTTAATGACAAAAAATTGCTTTTCTGCGCACCTATAAAGCTTGAAAAATCTATTTTTGGCGCCCACATCACCTTAAATATAAATCTCGCATTAAAAAGAAAACAGTACAGTTTGTGCTGGAAATTAATGAAGTAGTGTTTGTTCTTTTTTTGTTTATAAAATTGACCGTGGTGGCGTGACCTTATATCCACTACCTCATATCGTCCCGTGGATATCATAACAAGCGACAAAGGAAAATAAACCTGGAGATGGACAGCAGCGTCTGCTTAAAAAAGTCCTCAAGTGAACTAAAGTGTTAAGTGTGAATAATTATTAGTGTGATTTAAGTTCTAATTGGTGTTCAGTAATTAAAGTGTCAATTGTGGTAATTCAATCGGCAGTTTTTATTGTCACGAACCGTAAGCTCGTAACAGTAACAAATCAACTGCGGTTGCTGCTTCGCCTGGTAAGGGTGTTAACTATAAACGGTAACGGCAAATGTCCTCCGATGAGGCAGTCTACGGGGAGACCTATATTCATCAGCGGATTTTGATGAGCTACGGTAACGCTGGTGATGGTTTAAAATATGCTGCTTTATCCTGAAGGCATTCTGCTGTTATTAACCAGTAGGATGTTTTCTCGCACATTGCTTTGTTTTAACGTCTCAACAATATTCAACATTATACTGAGAATTATAACAATTGAAAAGGCAGCAGGACCTAACATACCTTCCGTTCCTGATGTCGCCACTTATGACTCCCACGGTACATACCTTAATGTACTTTAAATAATTATAAATATGTTTATATCATCATAAAACGAATATTTAATCATATTTTTAGTCGTTATTAGGAAGACGCTGCTGCCCGACTCCTGAATTGTTTCCTGATGTCGCCACTTATGAATCCCACGGTACATACCTTAATGTACTTTAAATAATTATAAATAAGTTTATATCATCATAAAACGAATATTTAATCATATTTTTAATAGGAATGCCTCCGATACCGATACCGATATATCGGTATACTGAAGTTTGCCTATATATCGGCATCGGCGAAATTTTTATTACCGATTCAACAATACTTTTGAAATTTCGCGCTTTAAAATGTATTCCATTGCAAACGAGGCACGTACTAACTATGCTATGCTGTGTCTTGTTTCCTTATTTCCCCTGTCTACTTTGAGCTGTAATTGTCTCAAAGAAGAAGGTATGTCCTAATATATCGAGAGGCGCAGATCCGTTCGTTTTCTAGCGCAATAACATCTTATACACAAACTTGAAAAAAATGGGGCAGAAGTACTCTAGTTTCCAAATGAGTTCTGTCGCATCTGAGAGACTATGTTCCATCACAGGTCTTATCCAAACAGTCTTGCGAAATCACTCTTCTCCGCAAAACTTAAGAATACTTAAATCTCATTAATGTTACTTGTATAATTTGTGTTGTAAATTACTAAAACTGTTAACTAATCTCAACCTTTCTATAGTTTTAAACGGTTTTATTTAGTTTGTCTTGTTATTTGTTCTTTTTATATTAATAAAAAGAATGGACTTGCGTTTTATTTATTTTACCATCATTTTTGAGTTCAGTAAGCGTATCGGTATCGGTATCAGTATCGACGATAAATTTATAAGAGTATCGGTATCGGTATCAGTATCGACGATAAATTTATAAGAGTATCGGTATCGGTATCAGTATCGACGATAAATTTATAAGAGTATCGGTATCGGTATCAGTATCAACGATAAATTTATAAGAGTATCGGTATCGGTATCAGTATCGACGATAAATTTATAAGAGTATCGGTATCGGTATCAGTATCGACGATAAATTTATAAGAGTATCGGTATCGGTATCAGTATCGACGATAAATTTATAAGAGTATCGGTATCGGTATCAGTATCGACGATAAATTTATAAGAGTATCGGTATCGGTATCAGTATCGACGATAAATTTATAAGAGTATCGGTATCGGTATCAGTATCGACGATAAATTTATAAGAGTATCGGTATCGGTATCAGTATCGACGATAAATTTATAAGAGTATCGGTATCGGTATCAGTATCGACGATAAATTTATAAGAGTATCGGTACCGGTATCAGTATCGACGATAAATTTATAAGAGTATCGGTATCGGTATCAGTATCAACGATAAATTTATAAGAGTATCGGTATCGGTATCAGTATCGACGATAAATTTATAAGAGTATCGGTATCGGTATCAGTATCGACGATAAATTTATAAGAGTATCGGTATCGGTATCAGTATCGACGATAAATTTATAAGAGTATCGGTATCGGTATCAGTATCGACGATAAATTTATAAGAGTATCGGTATCGGTATCAGTATCGACGATAAATTTATAAGAGTATCGGTATCGGTATCAGTATCGACGATAAATTTATAAGAGTATCGGTATCGGTATCAGTATCGACGATAAATTTATAAGAGTATCGGTATCGGTATCAGTATCGACGATAAATTTATAAGAGTATCGGTATCGGTATCAGTATCGACGATAAATTTATAAGAGTATCGGTATCGGTATCGTATTGGCAAAAAGGCGTATCGAGGCATCCCTAATTTCTAATCAATATTTACTTTTTTTCTATTATATAAGTATACACGTGTAAAAACAGTATGTATATTTCCGTGGTTATTTAAAAAAAATTAAAATAAATTTAATTAGCCAACTTACTGTAAAATATGTAAAATGTTATTTTTAATAGATACATACTTATGTGTACCTATTAAGCAGCAAAGTACAATATTATACTTATTTATAGATGCAAGCAACTAGGTTCATATTCTCTTCAAGTATAATATGTTACGCAGTGTCTTATAAAACACTTGCGAACATCTTTTAATAGACTTTTACACGTAGAATTTCATGCACAATGAAGTGGCATTTATTACTCCAGACGAGCTTGTTAGTACTTCGCCTTTAATTTTACTATCGTCATTTAACTTAACGCATATTAACTTACTAACTTTGTTGTAAATTCCAAAAAGTTAATAAAAAGTAACATTGTTTACATACGTAATTGTATATTAAGCAATATTCCCAGATCTATAGAAATAGGATTAGAGATTATAGTAGAATAGCATTAATCTAGAGAGATTTTATATTTTATTAGGATTTATTTAAGTACGTTTTATTTTTTATTCACAAAACAGAATGACAATTTTACATGATAGTGTATTAATACTTACTGTATAAAATTTGTACTGCTTTTCACAGCAAAAGCTGTACTATTACAATGTGTATTAATGTATGTCCTATTTTAGATTCACTTAATCAATACTAGTGTGTGAACATGACATGTCTTAAAAGTTACACCAAAAACCCTCATCCCCTACTTCGCCCCTACCAAAACCCTTTCCAAATTTATATGGGACCAGTCCTAAAGTATAACCTATATAATAAAAGAGAATCTTCAAACTCGGTTCACAATGGACGTAAAACCCCACATTTTGATTTCTTATATTTACGCGAACACTGTACATTAATTAAAACTACTTTTACGAATTTTATCATATAGCTGATGTGAAGCATCAACGTTCCGGGAAGTCTGCAGTTTGTGATCATATCCTAGGTGGCCCCAACCATTACATCAGATTTGATAGACCACAAATCCTCGCGAAAGAACACCGATTCCTACCAAGGATGATACGTGAGGCTATTGAAATTAAAAAAACATCCTAATTTCAATAGAGAAGGAGTCTGGGTACTAATACCTGCTTGGGACCCTATAATCAATAAAAATTAAAACTAAACCCAAGCATACCACTGCAAGACTTCAAGATATAGTCGGTTCATTTTGCATAAATCGGACCATAAACAATAATTTAAAAAGCTGAAGGTATTCCGGATTTAACAATGACATCTGGACGTCAGTCACCTCAGTCTCCCGTGACCATGGGTGCTGAAAGGCACCCGAAACGTCGGGAATTAAAAATAATTAAAATTAAACGCGATTAAATCCGTAAAAGTAGTTTTAATCAACGCGATATTTTCTTTAATCTCGTTAACATGCATACAAAAAGGACATCGACATCGACAGTTGAATAGTACACCTCCTCTTTTTGAAGTCAGCTAACAACTTAAATAAGCCCACAATTTTTGTTACATAATATCCTATATATAATATCCATAATATCTTAACTAGGCAACTGCAAGAAGAAAAATGGGCACACAAATGAAGGTAGTTTTTTTCTGAAGACAAACCGTTTCCGCAGGCTTGAATCCGTATTTATTCAACTAGTCTGCTGCATTTAAACCGAAACCAGATTTCCTTTTCCTCTATCACTGGATACCAAACCGGTAGCGACTATCGTAATTTGCCGCAAGTTAAGTCTAACGGGAAACTCGCTTAACAAAGGTGAACCAGCTTTGGAAAGGTTTTTTGCTTTAACGCACGATAGTAAAGTTCAACCAAGCGTTCCGTTTAACTGCCAACGATTATATATACATTAGTTTTTCTTTTAGGTGACCCATTTGATTCATGTTTTTTTGGACGTTTTTCTTAGCCTTGGTATATTGTTTAGAAACCTGTTAGTGATTTAAATACAAGCAAACGTTACAGAGATAATATTGATTTTAGAATATGCTGCCTATTTGTTTTTACATCTTATACATTGGTTAAATGGTCAAAATTTCAAAAACTTGTCAGAGTATTACTAATAAACATCAAATTTGTACAAGTTCTTGGGAACGGATTTTGATGTGTATTACCTGCATGTCGCAAAAACTTAAAACCCTAAAGTCCACAAGTGAATCGAAGCACTTGCGAAGTCCGGTCCAGTTGCCTACTAAATGAAGAAAATACGACGTATCCAATCTTTATTTTTAATGTTTGAATGGAACGTTTACGTGGTTTTCAAAATTCAATAATTTAATTTTTCGCCGTTTTGTAAAATCTTGATATTTTCTGATTGATAATCCCACTGTTGAATTAGTTAGGCCTAACACACACGTACATTTCATAATTTTTCTTCTAAAGCCAATTTGAATGGCTACATAACATATATTATAGTTCATCTTCAGGTTAGTACACATAAAAATCGTCATTATTTTTTTTTCGCCAATACTATTAGGCGAAGAGTGTTCGTAGGTGTTAAAGAATGCAATAGACACCGCGTGTTTGAGCAGGTGTGAGTGAACAACTATTGCATTAATCCGTTTGTGATTGTGACAGGCTGATATTAAACGTATTTATTTATAGTTATTGAAACAGACGCCAGATGAGAGAGAGAGATAGAGAGAGAGAGAGAGAGAGAGAGAAGGAGAGGGAGAGAGAGAGAAAAGAGAGAGTGACATAAATAAACTTTACGAGAATAACAATCCGGGTGAAGACGTTTTAAGCTGATAACAGAAATTTCCTCATTGAATAGATAAATAAATAAAGGATAATTATCTGTATGGCAGAAGAAGCACGAAAGTAGAATAAATGCTGTAAAAATGCGGTCTTTAAGGAATATGCTAGGGTTGAATCTGAATGACAGGGTGAGAAATTGCGTGATAAGAGATAAATGTGGTATGCAAGATGATGTTGTGACCAGGATTAAGAAAGGAATGTTTCGGTGGTTTGGTCATGTGGAAAGAATGAATGAGGAAAGAGTGACAAAGCAAATTTATATGGCAGATGTGAACGGCAGAGTCGGGAAGGGACGCCCTAGAAAAAAGATATCTTTTATATATTAAGAAGATAAAGGATATATTTTTGATAAATACTATATCAGCGTAATGCATTTACGAGTAACATCGTGTACCTGCCGACTGTGAGGTGTAGTGGTGAGAAGCTGTTGTGAATTTCCTGGGTTGAATTAACATTTGTGTAAAAAAAATAAGTGCTTGTTTTAGTGTATGCTTCTGACTGAGTTTCTCCCCGTTACTCTGACACCGCCTCCCAAACTACCTTCAATCTTAATAAAATCATCTTATCCGCATAAGTATTACATGACGACACGGCGCGGCGTTACGATGACACGGCACAGATGCCTTCGTGTAGTACAATGGTGGCACTGTATTATATCTTCATAGATTTTTTATGATATAAGTATATAGTGACAAACAAACACACAGTCCACCTGATGGTAAGTGGATGCTGAGGCCCGTAGACATCTGCATCTATCCTCAATTAAAAATTAAAATGCAGATGCGTTGTCACCCCTGAAGGACTAAGATAAAATGCCTCGTTTCCAATAAAAATGGTCTCCGGTTCACTACACTCACCATACAAAATTCAGCAGCTTTAAGCTGCTATTTTACGCTGTTTAAACAATTTTAAATTCAATCATTTTAATTTAAATCAAATGATTGCGTTTTTGTTGTTGCTGTATTTGAAGGATTATTTTTTGGTAATCGCGTTGTTTTTACTTCAAAAGAGCCGCGCTAACTCTTTACTCCTTACTTCTCTCAGTTACTACGGCTGCATCTTCTAAAAGGCTTTAAGTGTGCATAACTAAAGTGTGTTGTGCATCGATGAAAAGCACTGAAATTATGAATTCTTTTGCGCCAACTTTACGCGGCGATTTTACAAATTTCAGGATTACCATTGTCGACATTTCTTACATTTAAATTAATACCAGCAATTGAGGGAGAGCGGGAGGTGGTCTTCAAACTAGGGAAGACACATCATTTTATTTAACTTAGGGGATGGTTGCAAAATAACTATTAATATCTTTATTATAACGGATTTCCGCAAAATAACGCCTGATTCTATCAATTAAATTAATAGAGTTAATTTGAAATGGTGTAAGTAAACTTGTTCAAATGTATGCTTCCCCGTGAATGAGGTGAAAAGAGAAATCAACTACAAACTTGACTACGCAATATATGGAGTAGTGCCAAACATGCTATTTTTTTCTTCTAACAAAAAAACTTTGTATTCACACAGCGCTTTAGCAAAATCTTTCGTTCGTTATCTTCTTTTATTATTCTTCTTGTTGTCGATATTTGATAAACGCAACCATATTATAAAGATATCACAGTATTACTGATTAATTTCTATATAAAAAGCAAATATATATTCCAATTCTTTATAATCAAGACTATCGTTCAAGAACGGATTCCATCAACTCAATTATTAAATAAAACAACAAAAAAAAAAAAACTCGGGCGACTCGCGCGCGAGGAGTGGCATTTCAATGGCGTTAGTTATGTTACATTTAGGCTTCTCGAAATAGACGGCCGAGATATTTGTAAACAAAGGCATTTCTATACGTGTAATAAGCGTGAATTGGAATACTTTCACAGTGGAACAATGGTGAGAGTTCGAAGTAGTATCACTAGTGTCATCAATGAGCGTTCAAAGTTACGCAACACGCCCGCTGCCGCAATAATACTTGATGAAATGGACGGACGCACTCGTTAGTGAAACGCGCGGCTTTTGTGTTGAAATTTGCGAAGTACCGTGGGAGCAAAACAATTTTTCGCCCAAAAGAATTATCGTTTCCCAATTTCTTTTCTATGTTTGCTATTTCCAAATTCCATCAAGTCACAGCTGAGCATTCTGTAAGAGCTAATGAAATCAACTTTAGGGTGGTACGTATCTTGTCAGCGGAAAAGGAGGAAGGATATTCGAAGTGTATGTTTTTATGTATGTTCACCGATTTATCCGAAACGACTGAATCGATTTAAATTATTATTCTCTTATTACATAGGTTACACATCAGGGGCGGTGCCATTTAAATTTGGAGATAAATTATACTCAAGAAGGTGAAACAATAGGGGATAAAGTTTATGGTGTAACAGTTTAGACGAAAACTAGACATCTAGTTGTTAGATTGAACTTTACATATTTTTTAGCCTACTCAAAATCAAAAGTCTCTCTCTTAATCAATGATAAAAAAATAAATAGATACCTACTTAACGAAAAAAAAACCTGCTAAGACATAGTGAATCGATAGATTAAAGCTCCGACTTCAGAATTTATAATGTGGAAGGTAGTTTTAGAAGTTTTTACATTTTTTATTATATTTTGTTTTTGTTTTTATTATATTAAAAAAAACTTATTTTATTAAATTAAAATAGTCAAAAATTTAAAAGGCTTTCTAGAACAGTACAACCGAATGAAAGATGATGAAGGAATTAAAAGATTAATTATTATGTAGGAGCGTGCACAATACAAGACTATTTTGGAACGAAGTATAAGATGGTGAGTAAAATTAAGGAAATGAAAGTTAATCATAAGGCAAGAAAAGTTTGAATCAATTAAAATTGAAGATAGGACAAACGAATGATGGAGTACGCTAGTTCTCTCTTACTTCAATCTATCTTTAACAGCTAGTTACCGGCATTATTTGCGGCCAATGTAACATAGGCAACCGTATTCCATTGTGCTTAGAAAAAAATTAGCTTTAATTTCATATATAAATAATGAATATACGTCATGAACGTACAACTGTAACAAAGTATTACCTGCGGAGAAGTTGCGGCCAAATGCGCTACTGCAACCAAACCTTGCCAAGTTCTTTACATATATTCCTGTGAAGTGGTATATAATTTATTTAAAAAACAGGTGAATGATTGTTTTCCGACAACATCAATTAATACTATTTTAATTAATAATACTTGCGGCCACATTTTGATTTGACCCTAGCAAAAATGTATTCCATCACTTATAAACTTATTATATTAAAATTAGATTTTGATTTAAAAAATAACTAGATGAATAATCTTGCTGCCAGATCCCGCACTATTAGGTATTTAATAACTTAAGTCAAAATACACCTTGTTTCTTCAAACAGACGCGGTAGTATCAAACCAATAAACATTTCAGTGACCATTTTAAATAAATCCGACAGCCCTACTATACCCACAACTACAGTCAACGGATTCTTTCATTCTTATCGAGACATAGCGAGGCAGTAAAATGGGAACCTTTGTTTTTTAACTTTATTGCACTTCGACTCCCGAGGTTTGTTTGAGCCAATCCTTAAAGTTTCATTCTGTTTAATAAGTAAGAATGAAAATAAGACTTTTCTTCGATACACTACGTAATAGCGTTGACTTTACATATTTTGGATTAGATGTTGGCAGTCCCTCCAATGGATTGAATGAAAGAACCTGTAATTTACATACACTTTTTTTGATATCTTTTTTTAGGAGATAATGGCAAGGTTATGCCCAACTCCTAAGTACAGCCTGATTTTTGGCCACCGTTAGATACAAGTGAATATCACACCAGTTGTGTGATGATTTAGAGCTATTGTGTAACTCTAGGATGAATCATAGTTTGTATTTTAACGTTTGGTTTCGTTAAATTGTACATAAGGCGATGATTTTCATCGTCATCAGTCTTCGTTATGTCACTGCAGGACATAGACCTCTACCAAAGGGGCGCCGCCACTTAGCCCGACCTTCGGCTACACACATCCAGTTTCTACCAGCCACCTTGCGCAGATCGTCGCTCCATTTGACACAGGCAGTGACCGGCGAATGCAGTAACACAGTTAAGAACTTTAGTAGTTAATCAGTGTTTGTCCTTTTCTGCAAATTATTCGCATTTAACATAAGTAATTGTTTATAAAGTATCTAAGTATACCTTTCCTTTCACGAACAAAAAAAAGTTCAACTCTATTGATAGTTAAGCTTGTCTCATAAATCACATTATATTTCATTATATTGAAATCAAACTTTTTTATATTCACAGTTAAAAAACTATATATTTTTATAAACTACTAAGTTTTAACTTAAAATATAAAAAAACAATTGCATTACATTTTTAAATAAAAAATGGAAATGACGGAATAGCCACATTTTGACGTGACAACGTCTAATAAATCGTTGAACGTCGGCTGCACGCACGAAAAAGGATGACTCACTGTAACGTTACACTCATTGTAACGTTATGATCGGAGCGAGAGCGCTGCACGAGCGAGCAAAAGGCACGATCGGCTTGAGCGTGCGGCTTGCGCCGCATCTATCTCTCTTCCACAAAGTATGCAATCATTTCATCAATGTATTGTTATGACGTCGTCACATTAAACCATCCTCCGTAAACCGACTTTACAGACAACCAATTTTTATTGTTTATAAATGATTAAGCAAGTATTGCAAGACAACAAGCTTCGGGTCCTGCGCCTACGTCACAGTGAACGAGTAAAGCCGGCCCCAGTCGAGCGCGAGCCTGCTGTACTACCGTATGTCAGAGGAGTCACAGACAAAATTGGCTATATCTTGAATCGAGCTTCCATTAAAACATACTACAAGCCGCCGAAGAAGATTAGTCAATTTTTACCGTCCATCAAATATAATATTCCTCTACAAGATGCAGGTGTATACAAGCTAGATTGTGAATGTGGTCTCTCTTACATAGGTTAAACAAAAAGATCTACAAAAACTCGCGTGAAGGAACATATAGCTGACGTGAAGCACCGACGCTCCGGGAAATCTGTAGTCTGTGAACATGTTCAAGATCGTCCCCACCTTATTATATCAGATTTGATAAACCACAAATCCTCGCAAAAGAACACCGATTCCTACCAAGGATGATACGCGAGGCTATTGAAATTAAAAAAAACATCCAAATATCAATAGAGAAGATGGATGGGTGCTGCCATCTGCTTGGGATCCTATAATTAACAAAATTAAACCCAAACCCAAGCATACCACTGCAAGACTTCATGATACTATAAGCTCGTTTTACGTAAATGGGACCAAAAATTAATATACAAAAACTGAAGATAGCCAGACTAACTACAACATTGGAACGTCAAACATCTCAGTACCCCGTTTCCATGGGTGCTGTAAAGCACCCGAAACGTCGGGATAATAAAAATAAGTAAAGTAGTAATTAAACGCGATAAAATCCGTAAATAATAAATTTGTTCAATGGGTCTAATTTTGCTCGTTTTTTTTAACCAAAATATATCTTCCTTGATAACTTCATCTCGCATTTTACTTAAATTTGCAACCATATCGCATGACTTTCAATTTTCTTGGGCCCCTTTAATACACGTTACCTACGTTATGTACACTATTCAGGGCATCTTCAGATTTGACAGTGCTAACAGTATGAAGCGATAACCGTTGGAGTAGGCGTGTCATAGAGTGGAGACCGCGTTTAGGTAAACGTAGTGGGAGATGCCCCCTGGCTAGATGGAGTGACGATCTGCGCAAGGCGGCTGGCATTAACTGAATGCCTATAGCCGAAGATCGGGCTAAGTGGCGCGCCTTGGGAGAGGCCTATGTCCAGCAGTGAACTGTCGCAGGCTGATGATGATGATGATGAAAAGTATGAAACATGATTTCTTTGTCTGATGAGTTGTCCGGCTAAATAACAATCTTTAATTCGGGCTGACTAAAGACCGGTTGCTTTGCACCGTGCATTGGAGTATAGAATTCTGGTTGTCTTACGCATGAAAGAGAGGTAAGGCGGCGGACTATCGAGTCGAAGACTTTGTGTTTTTTTTTATAGGATAGGGTGCCAAACGAGCACACAGTCCACCTGATGGTAAGTGGTTGCTGTGGCCCATAGACATCTACATCTATCCTCGATTACGAATCCCCTGAAGAACCCACTGAATCACCCGTGAAGACTAAAATGGAATGCCACATTTGCAGTAAAAAGGGTCTCCGGTTCTCTACACGCACCATACGAAACACAGCAGCATTAAGCTACTATTTTACGCTGGTATTCTGTGAGAGCGTGGTCCTTCCCCGGTCGAGCCGACCCATTCGAGCACATATAAAACGTGTTGGCGGATTACAGAGTTCAATTAAGACCAATCTCCAGTCCAAAAAAAGGCGGATTATAGTACTTGTCGGATAATCGAGCGGCGCATTAGCGAGAGAGTACAGTACCTCACAGTCTGTAATTATACCGACTTTCTATACCCTTCATAGCGGAACAAAGCAATATAAATACTTCTATTTGGTGACAGTAATAGGTAAGAATCTAGTACCCGACTGACCCGGGAAAGGAATCCTATCCTACCTCCACCAACTTTTTTAAATCATTTTCGATACTTTTAGAGAAGAATGAGTGTATAATCGGTTAGCCTGGAGTCAACCAAATCTAAAAAATATACTTTTGACGTTTCACATTAATCATTCCGCAATAACTTTGCACAAGCGTACTCACACGATTTAAAATAACCTTTTATAAAAACCGTAAATCCGAAGAAATATGAAAAAGATTATTTATTTACCCGCGGGAAAGTATGTTGATTAATTATTTTACAACGTAAATATTACGAAAAAAATATTAATTTTTATTTGCCAGTCTCTATTGCCAGTAGGTCAATATTTTATCTTTTGCTCTACATATTTTAATAATGCAAAAGTTTTCGTATTTCGTTCATCTTTGTATATTTTACAATATTGAAGCTGTGTGCGAATTTTGGAATAACATTCACTTGATTCAACTTTCATGTTTCTAAGTGCAGTTTGCTTCAACGTTCGTTATGTATGCATGTAGTGTAGGAGTTTTCGTTACTAGAAACTGATAAAAATGTACGATGGTCGAAACGGAAATAATTCAATTCTTTACTAATAACTTTTATAGGATAATTTTAATTTTATTAGGATTAATCAAATGTAATTAGACTTTGAAATCAGAATGTCTTGAATTTGTATATAAAATAGGAAGAAACTTTTTTCCCGACCTTATATAATCTGTGTTCTTAGGTAGAAAAGTAGTTCCTACGACATAATACATATAATATTTATAAGCCTTTAAAAAGCTACTATCCGTACTTGCACTCGCATATTTGAACATATCGCTTAGTAATGTTTTAATAGAAATCTTTCTAAATGCTCTAAACATTTTTTATGTCACCAATAGCTGTTTTCTGGTGATAAAGATTTTTTTTGTGGCAATAATTAACTACACCACTTTTTTAAAATTTCTATCATTATTGCAACATATCATATGTTCTTGTTTAACTTTGAATCTTACGTAGATTATAATTAACGCACATTTTATGTTAATAAGTCGTGAAATTTGTAAATTAATCGCGAATATTTCAAGGATATGTACGACAACACGCATTTAACTGGGGCAGCTCGTCGGAGTTTTCACTGCTCCGAAAACCTTATAAGATTAATTGTGTTTTGTTAATACTAACATAGTTGTATTTTTCCACAATTTTAATTATTTTAAGTGTGTACACCAGTAAGTGATTGGTGAATACCATTTATGTATACTAATAAAAATGTATTAAACTGTAAACCACTTATTAGACTTATTACCATGCCTTGTTTCAAAGCAATCAATTATAATTAAGTACAACTCGTCGTACAGCTTTTAGCTTTCATTAATTAATGATACTTAAATAGTATTTAAAAATATCATCATTACACTGCCATAGCCACACTGCACCGGACTAAAGCACTAACGAGTAGCACAGAAAAAGTGGCAGAAATCTAAACAATTGCAACGAGGCACTGACTTTATCTAATGGTCGCCACTCACGGTCAGTTCAACTGGTCATTCCAATTGATCAGTTCAAACTAAAACTGTTATACTATGATATTTTTTTTAAATAGTGGGTTTTCGATATATCGATCATAAAAAATATATTTATATCGGAGTTTTACACATAAGTTTATTAATCGATATAAGTTGGTGGATTTGGCGTTTGGCCTTCAACCACCAAACTGCTGGTTCAAATGTATTAAATAATGTTATGCGGTGCGGCTATTAATTTAAATAGAATAGTGGACTGTATATGAGCGCGGTGCGAGCGGTGAATGGAATTTAATTTATTCGTGATACTGCAAATCCCCTAAATTCGGGATATAGGAAGGACGTGAAGGCATGCATGTGCACCCACCTGGACTTCCGCTGATCTGCCTCGTGTCTCGATGGCTGCCGGCTGTTTTCACACTTATCAACTTCACAGATAATCACGAAATATAGCGTTATTGCAAATGTCTATACTTTTTACTATATGCTTGTATAATTCAATATCCAAATTACACAAGGGCGGGAGCGATGATGCGAGATATAAGCGGTGCGGTTGATTGGGTGTCTTCTCAACTTGTGTGAGCCCGTTAACACACGAATGCACATGCTGGGCATAAAGCGGTAGATAGGAAACCGGAAATGGGCTTTGCAGTAATCTTATTGGATAATAATTAACGAATCCCTTATAAGCGTTAAGCGATAGTGCAAAGTGGCGCGAACATAAGTAAAATCTGATATTTTAAAAAATATGAACAGTTTTAGTTTGAACTGATCAGTTGGAATGATCAGTTGAACTGACCGTGTGTGGCGACCATTAGGGTTCAGTAACATCGCATTTATTTCAGAATTTTATTAATAGGTGTAAAAGTGTGTTCCACTTTTACACTTATTAATGAAAAGAAAAAAATCGTTTGTCGCCATGATTTACACAATAATTGAATCCTTCCTTATATTTTGTGCATAAAAATTCATTATTAAGAATAAAACTTGTGTTAATTGCAACATACCACTGCTATCGCTTATATGCGAGTGCCGAGGATCGTACATATATTCAATGGAGTGAACGCACCTTTATGTTAGTTCATTATCTAGGCCTAACTTACTATTAGGGGAAGTGAGAACGTTTATTTAAATAAAAATGGACAAATGACAATCATTTGCTACAGCTATCAATTGATCCACGTTTCCGTATATAAAAATGAGCATAGACGGCACCCCATCGGATTAGTATCCGAAATCGCTCAAGCGAACTCTGCAACACTTGTCCCTTCGTAATGGAAGAATTGTGTAACTCGCACGCTACGAACATTTATTATACGCGAGTTATAATTGTTATGGAGCGCAACTTTCCAATGCAAATTATTTACGAAACTTGAATGTGAATTTTAGCAACATTCGCAATTTAATTATGTTACCGGCGTCGTAAAACTTTACTTTAGTTAGTAAGCACGAATTACTTTTGAATATCAACATTACAACATATGCAATAGAATGTTATAAAGTACTTAATATCAATTTACTATATTTAATTATCTACACAACATAATTTATACATTTTTATAACAATAAGCACTGAATAAATGGCACCAATATCAGTCTCTGAGAGAAGACTTTATATTTCTACAATACGCTGTAGAGACGATCAGTCTGTAGGGTCCACGCGCAAATACCTATATTGGCGACGTGTCGAAAGCTCGAAAGTGCTGGTGACAAGAAGGCTGATACTTTCTTCGCCCAAAGACTAGGTAAAAGCGCGAACAAAAGCAACCAGCGTTCTGGCACCGTGTCACGGGGAGTAGGGCTATATAACATTTTTACTATTTTTTATGATATTTTTATTTATTCTCTTCTCTTTTTTTCTCCATTTAAGGGGTTATGATGAAACGGGCCTTAAGCTAGGTAGTCATCATTTGCTGGTTTCTTGTACCAATTGTTGCATTTTCTGGGATTTGTATAAACTTCTAACTAAATGACCCGAATTTAAAATAACCGCGCTTACGAACATTAGACTAACAAAGCAGTCAGGAAATTTATTTGAGGACTCAATGAACACATCTTAATGTTAATACTCTAATGTATGAGACCATGTTATGTTAAGACTTCTAATGAATAACGATTAAGTGGCGCAGGGTCGGAACCGCTTTTTATCGATTCCGTCAAAAAGTTTCAAGGATTTTTAATGACATTCACGCCTCGCGAACACGACCTCTTTTACCAAATTGTTTGTTGAGGTGAAAAACGATTACCTAGTTTCTAACTTCCTATACAGATTGATGCGGAACAGAAATGTAATAAATTATTCCAATTATAAAATCGCATTTATTGTATAAATGTTTCAGTTTATCAAGGTGGTAGACAAATATTCTTTGGTTAGGTAATTACTCATAATTTCTACTACTCATACGTCATAATTTTACACTGCTGAACATAGGCCTCCTCAAGGAATGCCACAAAGCACGGTCCTGAGCCACCTACATCCGTCGACTTCCTGCGTGTCTTACCAGGTCGTCACTTCATTTAGTAGGGGGACGCCCTTCACTTCGTCTTCACATCGAGTACCGGTACGAGGCTGCCACTCGAAAACCTTTCTTCTCCATCGGTTGTCGGTTCTTCGAGCTATATTACCGGCTCATTGCCACTTCAGCTTACTAATCCGTTAGGTTAGTTACCATTATAGCTTATTAAAGTCTGCTTAACATAGGCCTCCCCATAAATTGCTTCAGAGGGGGGGATATTTTTCATAGTTGCCACATTTGGCAAGCGGGTTGGCAACTGCAGTTATTTTTAAGCCATTATTAGGAAGACGCTACTGCCCTGATATCCTGATCTCCTGATTTGTTTTCCTCTGTCGTGTAGGTACGACACCCACGGGATCATATGGGGGATATTCTTTTACAACGCCACCACTACACGGTAGGTTTGGTTAGTTATTTACTATTGGTTATCTACTATTTGTACTATTACCGTAAAAAAATAATCTTGAAATTATAATGGAAAAATGTTATTATCACTAAGTCAAATCAAACACCGTTTGTCCCACGATTATGCGATCAAATTAAGCAATTGTTATTATTTGGTTTAAATGAGGGTTAGTCAGTTTGACACGACATCGGACCGTCAAAGTTCTTGATCAATAAATATAGCGCTCTGCTTAAAATAAAATTCCCATCATGGCGTGTCACATTAAAGGAAGCTTAACTTGCTGACAGACAGGCGACTTTCTTCATACCGTCCCTGTCAGCTCGCATTAACGAGCAACGCATGTGCACTTAATAATCCTCTCGGATTAGTCGGAAAAAAAAACGAATTAAGAAAATAAGTAGGTTCAAAAGGTTGTACAATAATTTTTGACATCTCCATGGTTCAATGGTTAAGAATTGGGTTGCGGTGCTTAGGGTCGCGGGTTCGAACCCCGCACCTAACAAGTACATATGTATTGCCTACAGATAATAAATAGTTCCGAGACTGGATGTTTTTTCTTGTGAAATTTATGTATGTAAACTTCACAATACACAGGAGAAAATCCTTGGGGTAACGTTTTTAAATTTAAAATAAATTTATTAAATGTTGGAAAAACTAATAAGATGCAAAAATAATACTTTCAAATTATGTTGTTTGTTAAGTAGTGTTTTTCACATCGAGTTGAGAATGGAAATAAGCTCCGAGCAATGCAACGTAAAAATTCAAGTCAACAAAAGCTGTTCGATTTAATCTCTCCCATTATTTGAGAAACATCCGCGAACAAACGAGCACTGTGCGACGTCTCTGCCATCGCCGTGTTACACGTAATAGAATTTTTTAAATGGACTTTTCTTTGATAGTCTTCTCAATTACACCAAGTGTCCTTAACAGCTTTATACTTGCGTAAATGAAAAATCAACAATCATTGACCATTTCTAGAGAGATATTAGTAAAATAAGTAAAAATATAAAAGTCCAAGAGTATCTTCGTAAACATATTATTTTATTTTATTTATAGGCATCTTAAATAATTTTAATAGATTATTTTCTGTGTATTATATTGTTAAAAATAATGCACAGTAAAATTCAAATAGAGAAAGAAGGTAATATAACACTTAATATATGGTTCGTCAGTTATCGGCGTATTGAAATTATTATAGGCATAATATAATTAACTCTTGTCTTGTAAATTATGAAAGAGGTTACGTCTCCCGTCAACTCAAGTTTGCAGGGCGTATCATATTACGCTGTCGTAATAATGCTGAAGATCTTTGCCTACTCAGCTACCGCTGCGTTGGCGTGTAACGAACATCAGATGCCTTGCAAAGAAAAGCGGCTTAAGCGGGCATTTATAATTAAGACTATTAATACAGGAGACTTTAGAACCGGTACAACGAATAACAATAAATTTTTTGAATAAAAGAATTAACTCCAGGTGTACGTGAAATGCATTAAAGTTCGAATAAAATAAAAAATAAACTTTTTTTATTGAAGTGAAAACTTCTTTAGCGGCGTTATACGAGTACACCTTTTTGTAGGTAATAGGTAAAAAATGTTAAACTCGCGTCAGGACACGTGACCTGATCGAAAATGCGTAAGAAAGACGTCGTAGGAGAGGATGTATCTCCCTCTCTTTCTACGCTGCGACGAAAATGTATGCCTGCGCCTGCTGTTTCGTTTAGGCGGCGCAGGGCGCTTGCGGGAATGTAATATAAATTGTCATGATTGTGTACGATAGCGCAATAAATAAATATTGTTTTCTACCACATAAATGATAGTACTTTTATACTGTTAATTAAAGCAATTCGTGCAAAATTATTCACTAACCATTCCAAAATATCAAAAACGCACAACGTTAATATTCAAGTTTTCACTTCTGCCGGCACTTCCGGAGTGCAACCCGTCGTTTTTTTTTAAATTGGTTGTCTGTAAAGATGGTTTACGGACGATAATTTAACGTGACAACGTCATAACAAAACATTGATGAAATTATTGCAAACTTTGTGAAAGAGAGATAAATGCGGCGCAAGCCGATAAATCAAGCCTCCGATCGTAACGTTACAATGAACGTAACGTTACAATAAGTCATCCTTTTTCGTGCATGTAGCCGGCGTTCATCGATTTATTAGACGTTGCCACGTCAAAAATGAGAATTAACATACTGTCTAGGCATCGTCTACGTGGATTTCTGCCGCTACATAACAGCAGTACATGCACTGTAGTGTTCCGTTGTGAAGAGTATAAAGAGCCAGTATAATTACAAGCTGTGAGGCACTCCAACTAAGTCTTCAAAGAAGACAACGCATCTGTAGTCATTTTTGTTTAAAGTCGCACTGCAGTAGCCACTTACCATGAGGTGGATGGCTGGATGGTATGTGCGTTTGACAATTCAGTTTTATAAGAATGACCTGTGGAGAAGATAATACGAAAACAAAGTTAGGAAGAAAGTCGCCTGTCGCTATATGGCAGCATGATTTCGAGACCTCATAAGTTTCGAGTAGTCATAAACCAATATCGGACGAATTGAGATCAAAACAACAAATCAGTGATAATAAAAGAAAACGAATAAGTGATAAAGTATATCTCTTATTCGAGGTCTGAACGGTCTAGAAAGTGAATGGACTCAAATAAGTGATAAAGTAAAGGGATTTATGTAACTTGATAAATTCCAGAAATCATAAAATAAGTTATTCACAAATATTATTATCTCCAGAGATTCTCCGGGTTTTTTTTGGTTTTGCATTTGTTTAGTGACAAGCAACTTGTGCATGTGTTTATGTATAAAGCGGAGTTTGGATAACGTTATCCCAATACTGGAGCGCAATAGAGCCATGATACAATTATAATATGGCTGCATCATGAATGTGTTGCTCTGACTTTGGAAAGGGCACGCTGTAACAAAATAACTACCAATAATTGTGTGTCGTGTGGTGAATGACGACAACTGTTGACGCTTCTCACTGGTACGAGTTATATATTATATCTTAGTTCACAAGGGTACCAACGCATCTGCATTTTGATTCCTAATCGAAAATATATTAAAATCTAATTAAAATTTAAACGATAATCGTCTTTCTTTCTTGGTATCCATTAATAACGTTATAACATTTCTTTAATTAGATGTACAAAAATAATCAAGTAGCTCATGTGCTCTTAAGTGAACGCCGCCGCAGGCGTCAACCTCACGTACAAGTCCCGTTTATTATTATCAACACATGTTCCCCTTTATAAAAAACGCCATAAATAGACACCCCTAGACATTTTATCGCCCGTAAAGCCACATGCGAACCCCGGCTTTCGATAGATCACGTTTGCGAGAGCCAATATATATTTTTTTTATAAATACGTTGTGTCAGAGACATGTCGTTTTCTTTCTCTACTAATAAGAGAATTATCTGTTTATGATGATGCTATGTTTTTTTTGTAACATAAGGGTGACAAACGGGTACATAACCCACTTTAAGGTAATTGGATGGGTTCTCTACACTCACCATACGGAATAGCTTGATGCTGCTGTTTCACGCTGGTATTCTGTGAGGTCCTTCCCCATACAAACATAATATAGCTGCAACGTGGCTCTACTACGTATAAACTATAAATAATTATTGATTTAAACGTAGTAGAGCCTATTATTATTATTTTAATTTAATAAAATACAGAAAAATCATATTTTATATTTCTTAATCATTCACTATAATATAATAAAAAAGCAATCGGCTATAAAATTCGTAAGAGGCCTTTCACTTTTAACTACATGAAATAATTTTTGTTTTAAAACTAAATACGGAACCACATACACTAATAAATGTACTTGGAGTAGTTCAAATTTATTATTGCTGTTATCTACAACATATTTATAGACGCGGCTCAACTTTTTAAGTAGACCAAATAAATCAAACGGTCTTCTATCGTAAGCAAACGTAACTTACCGGGCTATTTACGGTGCATAAGTAAATATTTATAAATCAATCCAACATGTCATCGTATAGGTACGCCTCGCTGCGATGTAAGAGGATCGTTACAAGGCGTGTCGTGATTTACAGCACTGGTGTCCGCCGCGTGGGAGTCATCACGTAGATCTGTAACTCTACACCCGCCGGCGTCCAAGCACATCCACTAAAAATCAGCTTTGATGAACGTTGAACGCCCTTAATTTCTCGAATGGTCTTAAAAGGACTGTCTATTAGTTTTAGATAGAAACAAAGTTATATGTTCGGTGTCATATAAATTAAAAAAAACTATAAGTGTGGGAAAAAGAAGAAATGAAAATTTTAATGAAGTTTTGTCCATTCATAAGGCCTAAAAATAATATTTTAAATAAAAGTCAGGTTTTTAATTCTTCTATACACTTTTTTTAAGCACCGCCATGTGTTAATGCCAACGTGTTATGCGGAAGTTATTTGATTCTTTCTAGAAGTACTTTCTTTTTAGGCTTTCACTTTTTGTTGTCTTAGTAATTTTCACAAAATATAATATATGTATATGCTTTATCAAGACGATGGTGCCACTGTCATCACCACTAACCATAAGTAGGTCAGAAGTATGGCAGTAGTATGTAAGTACGGAAATGTTTGAAACTGTTCAGTCAACCTTCTTTATATCGCAAAATCTTACTATAGGAAACAAGACTTGTCAATTTTGGGAACGTAATAGTGCAGAGAACTCTGTTCACAAATAACACAACGCAGTTTCTTACTCTTAAAGTTGTTGATTACACATTATCATTGCACACAGTCACAGTTATAACTTCAAATACTGAAGTTAATACTTGAATTTATCAGACAATCACCCACATCTGTGCTCAGTCAGCCGCGATCGTTAACTTAACGGAGGAGGAATCGTTAAATTATCTGAGCGCCATCAAACGACTACACGTACGAATCAACTTCCAAATTCACGCAAACGATTCAAGATGGCAAATGTATATATATTATGAAATATGAAAATTCACTTCGTTCTTCATTATGTAGATACTGACGTTAATTCTTTGCCGAGACGAGGCAAACATTTCACAGCAAATTTAAGTGAAGTTTAATTAAAGTTTCGCGAGGGGAAGCTGACACTGCGGGCATCACTTAATTCTATTTACCGAGTTGGAGGTGTCTAGATAGCCTTACTCAGTAGGTCACCTAATTAAGGTACGCCGTGCACAATTAATTTTATTAAAAGGTAAAGCGCTTTTGTCGTCTTAAGTTTTTAAGTCCGCTAGAAATTGTCAAACTTAAGTTAACAAATTTTAACTTCAGTAAACTTGCGTATGATGCAACTGATAGAGAAATTTTGTCAGTAACCAAGTTAAAAAGTTTACGTTATATTAGTATCAATGACTTGATAAATGTGAAATACAAAAATAATAATATAAATTATAATTTTGTAACCGTTAAAAAAGATTTAGCATTTGTTTGAAAGTTTTTTTATAGATTTTTTTATAGGATAGGATGACAAACGAGCACACAGCCCACCTGATGGTAAGTGGTTGCTGCGGCCCATAGACATCTACATCTGTCCTCGATTACGAATCAAAATGCAGATGCGTTGTCACCCGTGAGGACTAAGATGGAATGCCTCGTTTCCAGTAAAAAGGGTCCCCGATTCTCTACATTCACCATACGAAACACAGCAGCATTAAGCTACTATTTTACGCTGGTATTCTGCGAGAGCGTGTTCCTTTCCCGATCGAGTCAACCCATTCGTGCTACAACTATACTACTAATATAACTACAGCATGACTCTACCACTTTTAAAAGAAAGATTGATTGAGGTGATAACACTTGAAGGAGATTAGCGGAAAATTGCAGCCTAATTCTATTTAGTTTCGTATAGTGATAACTAGTAACGAAATATTTCATCTCTGACCGGTATTTAGAAATAATCTCGAGTTTAAACTCAAACTTTACAATGTTTACTTAACATATATTTACTCAAAATTTGTCACAGTAGTGACAAATTTAAGTTGTATGTGTAAATTGTCTTTGAATACCGGTTTTAATCTAAAGGCGATGATTACGAACTATTTTTTAACTATTGGCCATGGATTTTTGGTTGATTCTTCTGTTTTTCGCAGTTTACTGTTATCTTGCTTATATATTAGATTTTAATTATACTTTATTAAGTAATTATTTTTATAATATATATATGTATATATATATATATATATATATATATATATATATATATATATATATATATATGTATGTATATATTATTTATATTTGTATATACTACACCCCACCAAATGGAAATTTCTTTTCAACATTCGCGTCAATCAATAGAACTAATGAAGTACATGTTAATCGATAACAATAAAAAAACTGCAGATAATGGGTCTTTCAAAACGCGCCGATTCGCCGCGCGAGTTCAAAGCAATTGCAGGCGCAAGTTTAACTACTTAGGTACCCGCAAGTTGCACAACTTAGAAATCGAGTTACAAGCCATTGCGGGTAAATGATAACAAACAAGTCGGCATGTGGGGAGATATGGATGGAGGTAACTTTTTTCAGTATATTACTAAAGTATGTCCGTAGACAAAAACAAAAAAAAAACATGTATGCAGTTCACACGTGGTAGAAGTGAAACCTTGAAAAACTAAACTTCGAGAGAATGAAATGAAAGCAGACTAAATCCTATGGAAGTATATGTCTGTCTCTTTTTAGTTCTATCGATTTTTTGTGTTTAAGTGAGTCGTCTCTGGATGGCTGACATTTACAATTGGACTCAGTAAGTGGCGCTGATGTCGCGATCTTGAAATCACCCGTGCGAAGCCGGGGCGGATCGCTAGTGATCAATAAACATGACAATGTTCGTTTATTCAAATTCTGAAGTCTGCGAAAGTTCTTCATCAGTTGATTTGAAATCTTGAAACTACGTTGCATTCGAATACGCGCATTTTAATCTGAATATTTGTGATTTCTATGTTTTCATTTTATTTTTATGAAAAAAAAAACAGCGGCATATTTTGAACGTAAAATAAACATATCTTTCCTTTTTCTAATTTTCCATTTAACCAGACTAAGCCACAGCAACGCGCGGCCGGGTAAAGCTTGTAATCTTATGTACAATTTGTACGACAGCTGACTGATATTTTTTTTTGCTTGATGAAAAGCAGCTGGTGTGTTTACCAATTTGTATAGCAACATATAAAATAATGTTATATTTTACTCGAAATGTGACTTATGTTTGTAATAGACCCTAAGTAAAATAAAAACATTACACGTGCAAGCGAATTTAAGCAAGCAACTCAACTCCATAACTAATAACGAACACAGCGTTACATACGTAAGACTACCGGGCTATCGCTAAGGTTTAATGCTTACAGAATAAAGATGGAAGATTTAAGGCAGTTCGGAAGGGCTCGCAATCGCGGTGTATCCGTAAAACTTCCAGACAGCGTTATCGGTGATCAAGATCGAACCGCATCTTGGCCGCAGTCGGGTCGCTTTATACAAGAATTATGTACCCTGTAGCTGGTACACAATCCTAAGCGAGCAGTAATGGTTTATAAGAATTTCTTTAAAACTGCTACTAAGTCAGTCTTTTAAAGAAAATATATATAGCGTAAAATAGCAGCTTAATACTGCTGTGTTTCGTATGGTGAGTGTAGAGATCTGGAGACTCTTATTTACACGAACGAGGCATTTCATCTTTGTCTTTAGGGGTGACAACGCATCTGCCGTTTTGATTCTAAACCGAGGATAAATGTAGATTGTCTATGGGCCACAGCACCCACTTACCATCAGATGGACTGAGTGCTCCTATGTCACAATTATTTAATAATTCAAAAAAAAAACGAAGTAATTAAAAATATTATTTTAGCAAATATGTGTCAGGTCAGGAAATCGAAATATAGTCACGATATACTTATATTTTATTATGAAAGTTGTACTGATACATTATAGTTATAATAATAAAAACTACACTAAATGTTTTAAAATAAATGACACGGGTTCAATCTTAATTAAATCACTAAAGTTTTTGTATAAGAGCGGCCACATACGTAGCGGTATACCTGAACGGTATACCGGAACTGAAGACTTGTGCAAGTATACCGGAGCGTGTGTGTGACAAAACTTGCACAAGTTTCCTGACTTGCACAAGTCTGGTAGGCAAATCAAAACTACGATCTGTATACCTGCGCAAACTAGTGTGTGCAAGTATGCATGAGCGTGTGTGTCGGAACGCTTCAGTCGCCTAGAGCTTGAGGTGATACTATTGTAGAAAACTTAAGATCTCCGTAACTTCTACCAGTTGCCAGGAATCTCAAAGTTGTGGTTAACCTCTCATGTGGTATTATCGCTGAGCGCATTATCGTGTCATTCTTTTGTATCAATGGCGTTACTAAGGACAAGAGTTCGAAATATGTGTTTCCATCCATACGCAAATAATTGTGCCAGTCCTTCGGAATGAATTTCAATTCATTTAAAAGGTTGGTGTGGGAATACTTATTTCTTTTCAGTAACCATTCTTTACACCATACAGAACGTTTTTTCTTACACTTCTCTTTTTTCTTAATAGCTAGCACCAAACCAACAATAGCCAAAACGTCATCATTTGTGGGTGCCGGTGGCATATTTCACAAAATACTTATTGCACAACTCGACTTCTTCGGTTTGTCACAGGCGCAGAACTGAGACTGCACAGGCATACTTGAATCGTGTGTGGTCACTATGGACGTTAGGTATACTTGCACAAGCCTTCAGTACCGATATACCGTTCAGGTATACCGCTACGTATGTGGCCGCCGTTAGAATACGTGTGTCTTGATTCACAGCATCCACCATCACCATGGTATTCATAAATTTTTAAATAATAAATTCTAATTGAACTTAAAACGATAAGCAAACCACGAATTGAAACATTACTAAAGGTAACAAATTCAAGCTACACAATACAAAATGTAGTACCTAATTTACTTACGCGCGCACGAGCACGCACTTATCAATAACCCCCTTTTATTAATAGACTCCGCATTGATCATGTCCTCTTATTGCAGTGCATCTTCCGTCTATCTTGTCGTCCATCTACCCATCTGAATACAAACTGGGCGTCTTCAAGGCAAGAGTGAATAGGCGATTGTTACGCTAAGACAGTGTGATTTACCATCTAAGGCTGCATCACCACTTACCACCAGTGGGATTGTGGTCAAGCACTGGCTTATAAAAAGTAAAAAAAAACACTACAAAAAAAGCAAATAGGTTTGTGATTTACAAAAGTAGTATAACCAAATCATATTTGGATTTGCGGTATCCCGTTTTGGGTCTTAGCATTTAGACCTAGACTAAATAATTTCGCTTGAATATCTGTTTGCAAGTATACAGAGCTAGAGCCCTTATACGTCCCACTCCCGAAACAAGGCCAGGAAACAATTTTAGGACAAGGAAATATCCACCGCGCTGACCTAATGCGTGTTGTCGGACTTCACATGTCTTCGATATATTTTTTTGTAATTTTTAAGACATGCAGATTTCCTTACGATATTTTCCGTGAGCGCTAAGTATGTGGTAAATCAGCACTTAAAGTTATAATCAACAATTTTATCAATAACTGCAGGGATCGAATCCGGGCTGCTCTAATGTCGCCTCTACACGTTGGCCAACACAGTGGCGAATGTAGTGGCGAATATATTGGCCGAGAGTTGGTGACGGCGTCCACACGTTGGAACGTCGTTGAGTTCAGTTTACTTCGGTTCGGGCCAATGTGCGGACGAATTTATTTTATTTTAGACGACGGCTCCGTGGCGCAGTGGCTTAGCAATGAGTAACTGCGCCGGGGGCCGCGGGTTTGAATCCCGCACGGAACAAGTATTTGTATATCCTACAAATAATTGTTTCGGGTCTGAATGTGTGTCCTTGTACAATTTATATTTGTAAGCTGCCTCCGCGATACAGAAGAAAATCCAAGTGTATGGGGTAACGTTTTTATAAAATAATTATAAAAGAATAGTGGATATTAACGGGGCTGTAAATAGATATCCGATATACGATTAGCTTTATTTATTCTTTACATGCATCGTAAACTGGAATAATTACCATTAATAAGAATTATTTTAAAGTTAAAGGAGTTATAATCGATTAATCTATGTTTTAAAATTGGGTATTGATTTTAAAGTTTAGCAAAACATGTACTTGCTTTTCTATCAGACATTTGATGTATATAAACCTTACCTTATAATTTATTTGATAATTTAGTTATTTTTGAGGAAGACAAAAATGATAGTGTTACGCGCTCCAATCGACGATATACTAGCGCCATCTAGTGTCAGGAACGAGAGCGAGTAGAGCGTGTAAAGAATGACATCACAGATCTTTCGACCGACAGCGCCACCCGAAGAACTAAGTTTCTAGAAAATCTATACTCGAATTCTCGTTGCCTGGCGCGCATTTACGTGAATGTTCGGGACGCTTCTTTGCTAATTTAAATAAATAGGTGGCGCAAGATGCGATCGAGACAGAGTTGAACTCAGCGACACAAGCGACGCTTCGGAGCGGAATTAAGTGAATTAGTGTGTTTAATTATTAGTGTTTTAACTTTAATTTGTGTAAAGTAAATTAAAGTGTTAATTTAGGTAATTTTATCGGCAATTTTTATTGTCACGAACCTCAAGCTCGTAACAATTGGTGTCAGAAGTGGGATAAAATAATGCCGATTTTACCTAAGGAGGAAACGGAGGGTGTCCGTACCCGAAGTCAACGCCAGCAGGAGACGGACCAGAGGAGATTTGGTGGTGCAACGCCGCAGATGTCTGAGGGCCAGCCGCCGGCCACGGAAGCCGGTCCGTCAGCAGCTTCTACGTCTGTGGCACCTGACTTAGGTGCTCTGATGGTGATGCTGCAGGAGCAGCCTCGCCGACAGGAGGAGCAGGCTCGCCGACAGGAGGAGCAGGCTCGCCGACAGGAGGAACAGGCCCGTCGGTTGGAAGAGCAGCTGCGGGGCGGACAAGAGGAACAGGTCCGTCGTTTGGAAGAGCAGCTGCGGGGCGGACAAGAGGAACAGGCCCGTCGGTTGGAAGAGCAGATGCTCCTCATGAAGGACCTTCACGCTACCTTCGGGAAGGAGATAAAGGAGGTGAAGGATAGGGTTGCTCTGCATGACAACCGCCTGTCGGAAGCTGAAACCCAAATCGCGAAAGCTGAAAACCGAATCGAGAAAGCTGAAACCCGAATCGACCAAGTAAACTATCGGGTTGACAACGTAATGGCTGACATGAAGAAATCACTGGACGAACTCAAACTTGGAGATGGAGCTACAGCTCCCGTAGTAAATACAACACCTTCGCTACGTGGGTTCAAGGTGCCACCGTTCGACGGTACCTCTTCCTGGTCAGCCTACAAACTCCAGTTCGAGGCTGTTATGAAGGCGAACGACTGGAATAAAAGTCAGGCCATGACTGCTCTCACACTAGGCCTGCGCGACCAGGCCTTAACAGTTCTGGAAGCTCTCGGTGAGAAAGTGACTTATGAGCAACTCCTTGAGGCATTGGAGGCGAGATATGGCGATGCTCACCTGGAACACGTCTTTCGTGCGCAGCTTAAAGATCGTGTGCAGCGCATCAACGAAAACCTGCAGCAGTGGGCTCTAGAAGTGGAGAAGCTGGTGCGAAAAGCATACCGGTCTGTACCTGCGCTCATTGAAGGGAACCTGGTGCAGACATTCATCGACGGCATCCGCGACCTGGAAGTCAGAGCTGCTGTGAGGCTCGGGCACCACGAGACGCTTAAGGACGCCTTGGCCCATGCACTGGAAGTGGAAGCCGTGCGGCAGGATCATCGTTCCCATCGCGTCAGGGAGGTTGCAGCAGTTACAGTTCGCGACCGCAACAAAGGATTCAGCCCTAGATGCTATGGTTGTGAGGAAAAGGGCCATCTACGATCCAGCTGCCCTAAGCGAACTGAAGAAAGGGAAGTTGATCGATCTCGAGAGGGTAGTGCAGCTAACGGCACTGCCTGGCGGCGACAGGATCATCGTTCACCTCACGCTAGGGAGGTTACAGCAGTTACGGTTCGCGACCACAATAAAAGATACAGCCCTAGGTGCTATGGCTGTGGGGAAAGGGGCCATCTTCGGTCCAGCTGCCCTAAGCACACCCTAGGAAGGGAAGGTGAACGGTCTCAGAAAGGAAGTGCGGCTAACAGCACCGCCCAGCAGCAGCAGGAATACGACTTTGAGATCGAACATCGCAGCGGAAAATCTCACGGCAACGCAGATACATTGTCAAGAAGACCTTGTCCGGAAGATTGCAACCATTATAGTAGGCAAGAGAGTAAGGAAGTGGTATCCGTGAGGATGCTCAGGACAGACCACCTCAGCAACGGGTGGAAGGACAGCCTACGACGTGCACAGCAGGAAGATCCAGACATCAAGCCGATTCTGGGATGGATGAAGGCCCGTGCTACCAAGCCTAAGTGGAGGGACGTCTCAGCGATGAGTTCAACCACGAAAAGCTATTGGGCCCAATGGGACAGCTTGCTGCTTCAGGATGGAGTCCTGTGCCGTAAATGGGACAATGGTCGAAGAGACAGCTGCCGTTTGCAATTGGTTGTCCCTAAAGCTAAAGTGCCGAATGTTCTACAGCTGTGCCATAATGGTCGTTCAAGAGTCCATCTGGGAGTTAAACGAACTCTGCTGAAGGTCCGAGAACAGTTTTACTGGGTCCATTATCGTGACGATGTCGAGGATTGGTGTCGTACATGTACAAGTTGTGCGACTGTGCGGGGACCTCAGACACGTAGTAGAGGAGCACCGAAATTGTACAATATTGGTGCACCACGGGATAGGACAGCCCTTGACATTGCGGAGCCGTTACAGAAAGGCGTAAGAGGGACTCCTAAGATCGTCCATGTGGATCGCTTGGCGCGTTATCATGGGACCGATAATGCTCGGGACGAGCATGTCTTAGGAGGGGGCAGTGTTACGCGCTCCAATCGACGATATACTAGCGCCATCTAGTGTCAGGAACGAGAGCGAGTAGAGCGTGTAAAGAATGACATCACAGATCTTTCGACCGACAGCGTCACCCGAAGAACTAAGTTTCTAGAAAATCTATACTCGAATTCTCGTTGCCTGGCGCGCATTTACGTGAATGTTCGGGACGCTTCTTTGCTAATTTAAATAAATAGGTGGCGCAAGATGCGATCGAGACAGAGTTGAACTCAGCGACACAAGCGACGCTTCGGAGCGGAATTAAGTGAATTAGTGTGTTTAATTATTAATGTTTTAACTTTAATTTGTGTAAAGTAAATTAAAGTGTTAATTTAGGTAATTTTATCGGCAATTTTTATTGTCACGAACCTCAAGCTCGTAACAATAGCAATAAATATAATTAACACTGACTTAATAATAGGTACTAATTATAACTTAGAACATAAATGAAAAACTCATGACGAGCAAAGTGGCTCAGGACCATGCTTTGCGGCAGTCTGTGGAGGAGGATGTTCAGTAGTGGACTTGTGAACAGCTGTAATGATGATGATGATTCGAAATCTTGCACGATTAAATTATAAGAAATCGACGTTCTTTTATAGGATAGGGTGACAAACGAACACACAGTTCACCTGATGGTAAGAGGTTGCTGTGGCCCACAGACATATCTACATAGCTATCCTCGATTACGAATCAAAATACAGATGCGTTGTCACCCGTGAGGACTAAGATGAAATGCCTCGTTTCCTTTAAAAAGGGTCCCGGTTCTCTACACTCACTATACGAAATACAGCATCATTAAGCTACTATTTTACGCTGATATTCTGTGAGAGCGTGGTCCTTCCCCGGTCGAGCCGACCTTCGTGCTGCAAATATACTTCTAATATAATTGCATGGTTCTACCACGTATAAACGACATTATTCATTTTTTTTTCGATAAATAGCTTATTGATTAAAACAAATGTTTAGTAATAATTAAATCGCGCTAATTAAAGTATTAGGAATGTTTAAAGTTTAAATTGGCACTAAAAGGCCGGTAATTGGGGCATCCACCCTACAAAGCTAGAATATAAAATTTAAATCAGATGCGTGTAATCACTCTGGGAGCTTGTAGCAAACTAAATGCGCGGCCAACGTGTGGACGCGGCGACCAAACTCTGCCAACAATCCTTTGATCTTTTGTAAAAAACCGATACCTCATGGATCTCGCGCCAACTTGCGGGCCATCGTTCCAATACATACCAATGAAGCCCAAACACCCCGTCTACACGTTGGCCAACGCTATTGGCCACTACATTCGCCACTGTGTTGGCCAACGTGTAGAGGCGCCGTGATACTATAAATTTCTCGAAACAACTTCTCACGACAACTCACCAACAACAACGACCTCTTAGTAAAATTAACCTTCTCTTGGCAAATTCATTCAAAATTCCAATATTCTGAGTGATAAATCACAATGTAAATATTCCTGGTTAGATGAAAGTCACATCAACTTCTCTATTCAAATCTGCTATGGAATCAAAAATAAAAGCAGGTAAAATGATGTGGTTAGCCTGTACTCATTAAAAGCCTGTATCAGTATGATACATCATATGAAAGAAGGGCAGAAACTAAGTAACGAGTGCATGACTATACGCCGAATCATTCGCCCTAGAGCGTGCTCATTACCCAGGTTCTATTACACTATGGCTAAAGCCTTATTGTAAGGTCTCAAAATGTTATTGTAGAGCGTTTGGCAGAGCGGGCTCGCACTCACGACACTGCGGATATGTCGTGAGTAGCCTCCCTAAACGCTCGGCACTCAAACCTTAGCTTTAACAGAGCGCCGGTGGTGCTTCAGTAGAGAGCGTTTGGCGTAGAAGGCGGCATGTCATTATGATAAAAACACATTGCAGTCCGTAATGTCCTGCGTCGCGGCCACTAGGGTTGAATGGGAATACGCTTAGCACTCAAGCCATAGTCTTAACGAATACCGTGTGGCGTGGAAGCTCCTGTATCATATAACCAAAGAAAAGACCATTTAGCACCTTGTAAAACAACAGCCTGTGTTTATCAGACATGCTTCAACTACTGTTCCGCTGAGCACTTGCACATAGCCTGCATAGATTGACACACTCAGAGTAAGATAAAATAAAATATACTAAGTATAATAAATTTATGATAATATTTGATAACAACCACACTTTAAATACGTCATAATAAGGATAGTGGGTAGACAAACATACTAATAAAACCCACGCATATGTAATAAATTCTGACAAATGGGAATTTAACGCTTACTAATATGTAAAATTAATTAAATAATAAATGTACTTAAAGAAAAAAATAACGTAAAACCGACAAGGTACTTCGTGATTATATAAAATAAAAACTGACTGACTTTTTACGTGGTAGAGCCATGCTGCAGTTATATTAGTAGTATAGTTGTAGCACGAACGGGTCGGCTCGACCGGGGAAGGACCACGCTCTCACAGAATACCAGCGTGAAATAGTAGCTTAATGCTGCTGTATTTCGTATGGTGAGTGTAGAGAACCGGAGACCCTTTTTACTGGAAATGAGGCATTCCATCTTAGTCCTCACGGGTGACAACGCATCTGCATTTTGATTTGTAATGGAAGATAGATGTAGATGTCTATGGGCCGCAGCAACCACTTACCATCAGGTGGACTGTGTGCTCGTTTGTCAGCCTATTCTATAAAAAAAAAACTGACCGGTATACAATTGAAATTATCACATTTTACAACTCTAAGCCACACTGCAGCTGTGTTGTGGGTGCGGCAAAGCCGTGAACGTG
The DNA here is from genome assembly GCA_036936625.1 of Parnassius smintheus behrii. NCBI lineage: Eukaryota > Metazoa > Arthropoda > Insecta > Lepidoptera > Papilionidae > Parnassius > Parnassius smintheus. The sequence goes on from JAUPFT010000021.1 coordinate 31,171,834, forward strand.
ACACAGCATATGCCATGAATACCAGCGTAAAATAGCAGCATAATGCTGCTATGTTCCGTATGGTGACTGTAGAGAACCGGAGACCCTTTTTAACTGATAACGAGGCAATCTATCTTAGTTCACACTGGTGACAACTAATATACATTTTCGATTCTTTGTTACCATTTACCATTTACAAAAAAGGTGACCTGAGTTCACGTTCGATTAAATATTACTGGGTTAGTAAATAAAATATATTAAATACAACTTTTAAACAAAAGCCGCCATATAGTGGTGGCATAAAGATAATCCACATACCATCCCGTAGGTGCCTTAACAGGCAAAAGAGGGAAATTAAACAACAACTCTACTAAAAAGTACAACAAACTATAATAAGACCAGAGAACATGTAGTTATAAGCAGGGTTGCACGGAATAATTATCAACGATAATAACATTACATAAATATTTTTATTTAATTATTTTATTTTATTTGACAATTATTTTATTTTATTTATCAATGACTAGCAATCCGCCCCGGCTCCGCTCGGTTGACTTCTAGATCTCGACCATCCAGGGACCCTCTCAAACAAACACATCAGAATCTGTTGAAACAGGTTCGAATTTTAGTACAGCAATTTATTATAGAGATAATCACACTTTTTCCTGCGAGTGGTATTGTGCATGTATCCGAAAGCGATTAATATTGTGCGTCAATTTTTTGGCAATATACCAAAAAATGTTGATTTGTTTAAATGTTGAATTATTATTGATTGTATCACATAAAAAGCATTTTTTGTTTTGAAATAAGAAATATAACTATTAAAATACTTTTATTATACATTACATTGCTGGATAATAACCGGATGATTATCGGATATAATTATCATTGAACATTTTTATCTTGTTAATTTGCATCCCTGGTCATAAGCATTTGAGTGCCAAACGTGTTATTCCTGCAATCATATTACGCTGCTACAGAATAAGCTGTAAGAAACTTATTTTTTAAAAACCCTTGATACATTACGCTTTCTCACGTATCGAGGGCTTTTGAACATACGTAAATTACACACGGAGAAATACCTAAACTCATGGCCCGCAGTGAACAAAATTATCGACCGCGTCATAAGTGATTACGCTATAATATATCTATATGAGTTGTATTAAGAAATAAAAAGCAGCGGGAGGGTTTTAAGCAAAAGATTTTTAATATCACTTAGTGATATTAAAAATTATGCTAAGTCCTGACGCCTAAACTTAGCGCATCTTCTAAGCAGCTACACTAAACATTTTCATTAAGTCCATAATGACATAAGGGGTATCGTGTTATTATATTAAACACAGGAACAACGAGTAATTGTGTAGCAAGTGTAAATCTTCGGAACAGGTGTGGGAACGTTTACTTCATTCGCAGTACTTACTCTACGTTTTGTTCACCTTTTGTGCTCAGAGACGATTGTCATGGTGTTTAGTATGCCAAGTCATAGAATAAATAATAGTACTACGTAGCCTAGTCTCCAGGAGTGTGTTTGAAATATATACATATATGTTATGTACCTTTCTTATCGCTCCAGTATTGCACAAAAAGTAAAAGTCTAAATGATTCCATTTCGCGAATTCATAGTTTTACTTTGTTGCATTAAAAAATGCAAAACTGAGAACAAAAATAAAGGTACTCGTAGTTATTATATATTCAGAAACAAAGTTCCCATGTATTTGTTTAATATAAACATTGCGATAATATTTAATGTCTATTGCGAAACTTTTTGGAATATAAAACTAAATGTCGAATCGAAATCCAATAAAAAGAAATTCAAATTCAAAACAGTCGCAAATGTATTCCTGATATATACATACAAATTAATGAAATAAATCCCGTATCTAAAAATAGTTTTGTTATTAAAATTAACGAATCTGTGTAATAAGAAAACAACGAGAAAAGAGCTACCAGCTTATGCATTAAAGTTGCACAATCCAATTTTAAAAAGAAACAAAGACACACGACAGATAACTCTTAAGGGTAGCAAATAATTCTCCCCAGCGCTCGAGTATGCACCCTCGGTCTACAATGGCACATATTGAAAGAAAGGGCGATTACCCCACAGCTATTACTAGGGATTATTGGGATATCCCTTTACGACATACGTACATAGCTTGGTATAACAACAAGGATCTTAACGAGTCGCTTTGTCTAAAGTAACTGACACATAAAAATTTATGAATCGAATGCAGAAAAATTTTATCTTCCTTTAGGAGGGCGTCAATTCGATAGTCCAGTAGACATTGTTAGCAACGATAACGTTTCGCTATACGTACTAGAAATTATAGTTATTTATTTACGTAGTACACAAAAAAACTTTGAGTGCAGTTCACACGAGGTACAAGTGAAACCTTTAAATTAAATGAAACAGTTAAAATATTTAACGCCAAATAATTTATTTAATACTTATAACAATTTTCAACCACAAGTGCGGTATAAAATAAAAGATAAAATTTTAACTTTATACCAAACTAGCTTGTCAGGCAGGCGTTGTTCTGCCCTTTTCGATTACCCTTTGTCATGTCTTATTAAAAATCCTTAAATTCGCAAAAAAATATTTATGGGTTACTCATGAGCAAAAAAACAGGATAGTTTTTTACCTCAAGTTAAACCAAACTAAACACGGTGTGCAAATTTGATTAAAATCGGTTAAGTAGTTTAGGAGTCCATCGCGGACAAACAAAGTGACAGGTAATTTATATATATTAAGATATATGTTACAAACCTTATTTTAAGTAATGTGGAGCCTAAATCTTAGTATAATAAAACAAAAAAAGATTTTTCCTTTCGTAAAGCGTAAAATAGACACCAGATAGCCTAAACACGACTAATTTAATATCTCATTCTCTTTCAGGCTAAATCATATATGTAATGATCTAAATGTAAATGTTTGTCTCTTTGTAGTTTTAGACATTCTAAAAAGTTTGTACAAAAAAAAATCTCACTTAAATTTATCAACCCAATACATTATTTAATTTAATTAGGACTGTCGCACAATTTTTTACATCGTCGTATTTGAGAGCTCTTACAGACAATGGACACTTTGACAACGATAGCACAATGTTGCCGTAGACGGGTCAACTAAAGGGTGGGCCAAAAATTATTGCACTTTTGAAACATGAATAGAAATAAAACTACAAATGTTATTTTGTTGATAATTTATTTATCGTAATAATCACTTAATGAAATTTATTTTTTTAAAAATGACATCGTCCAAATGTGCGCCGTCTCGTTGTTGGCACTCCTGAAATCGACTACGCAAACTTTGGAAAACTCGCTGACACATGCTGCGGGGGATCGCGGCTATCTCCTCGTGGATGTTTTGTTTTAATTGGGATATTGTCGTCGGTTTATTAAGGTACACTCGACTTTTCACAAGAAAAACTCAAGAAAAAATCGCATGGTCCGGGCTTCTTGGAGGCCAAGGGATATCACCTCTGCGAGAAATCAATTTGTTCGGAAACATTTCTTTAACTCCCGGTAAACTCACATTTGACGTATGGCCTGTTGCTCCGTCTTGTTGCATCCAGGTCCTGTTGTTGTACCCTTGAAATTCATGCAACTGCGGCGTCAAAAAGTCTTGCAACATCTTGACGTATTCCATTGAATTCACAGTTACATTATTTCCTTGATTATTTTCAAAGAAATACGGACCAATTATGCCCTTTGCTGATATGGCAGCCTATACTGTCGTTTTAGGTGAATGAAGTGGCTTTTGGTGTTTAAGGCGAGGGTTGTCCCTGCTCCAATATCGACAATTGTGCTTATTCACGTGCCAATTGATTTGAAAATGGACCTCGTCCGTAAACAATACATTCTCAAGGCTAGAGAATCGCTCCAGCATAGTGTCAGCCAATAACTTACGTTGAATGTAATCATTTGGTTTCATCTCCTGTACAATTGAAGCTTATATGGGTGTATTTTGAGGTCCAGATGCAAAATCCGCCGTAGACTAGTTCTTGGTATGGCCAAAGCCGCCGAACGCTTACGCGTAGATGATTCTGGATCGTTCCGTACGGATATTTCGACCTCTCGAATGCTCTCATCACTTCTTCTTAAACGTGGCCGCCCTGTTTGTTTAATATTCGTTGTTGATCCCGTTTGCTCGAACTTCTCGACCCAAGCTTTGATCAAATTAACACTTGGACACTCACTTACACGGCGTAGTCCATATTTAATTCTAAACAGGCGTCGTACAGTAACGTAGGAATCATTGTTTTTGTAAAATTGTTTTACACAAAAAGCACGCTGTTGTCCTGTGAAGCGCTCCATCTTGACTAAAATTGCATGAAGTGACACAGTTTCCCGCCACCGGCGCGCCCCTCCCTCGAACGGGTTTTCAAAATAATCTAGTGTTGCTATTTGCAAAAATTTTTGGCCCACCCTGTATAATACGCCAGTGTCAAAAGACTCCGCGACAGATGCGAGATCATTATCAGTATAGGAGCTAGTTAAGTAAAATGAATGAAGAACACTTTATCAGAGACAATACTAAAATATCGTGAAGTATTACATAGTCGAACTAACGTCGTCTCAAGAAGTTGTAGACGTCCATCCAGAAAAAAATATTATTAATAAGTCAATTAGACAATTTTTATAAAAGTTTACAAAGAAATACAAAAAAATCTTCATGTGGATCTTTTATATGTAGGCTGTTTTAAATTTTTTTTTATAAAACATCCAACGATCGTTCTCTGTATATTCCCAAGAAGCGTATAGGAAATAAAAGATGTAAAGAAAGTCTAGGGACAGAGAGTAAAAATGCTAGATTTCTGCGAACTTTAATTCGCCCGCCAAACAATGATTACGGTAAATCGAGAAACAATTGGAAGGAGCACAATGGGAGAGACCCATATACAACAGCAAAATATTTTGGTTTGTGGTAATATTATAAATGTGAAAGTTTGAAATTGTTACTCAAGTAAGCAAAAACTACTGAAAGAGTTTTAATGAAACTTGACAATATTATATATTACAAACCAGAATGGGTTTGAGTCTATCTCAAATTACAGTTAAATTTCTTTTCTAAAAACTATAATACATGGAATTATAAAATATACTAACGATTAGGAGTTCTCACCCATATCTTCGAAAAATTCCGTGAAACACTATATCTCTTAATCATTAACACTATATCTCTAAATCAGATTAGTTATAATCACTTCTTTATTATGCCGTGACCTACGGTTTTAGTGACAACGGTGTTTACACTTACACCTGTTATAGGCTGGATTTTTTTTTACTTTTTTTAGAACTACATAAACATATACAACGCTATAGTTACGTAAGTGGACACATTTAGTCACGGTCATCTGTGGGTCTCATATGCTACACACCGCCACCCCCGACATTCCGATGACTCATTGCGTCCAACAAACGACTTGCAAGCTTGGGGCGAGGGTCGATGTCAATTAACTCCGTGATATTCCCGACACGCGTACCTGATTTCATCGTGATAGTTTGTGGGTGCGCTTTAAGTCGCTTCCAATACTTTTTAATTTGTTCTTGCAGCGACGAAAACTATATTTATAATTTTATATTTACATTTTATATTTTAGTAAAATACTCACGCAAGATAGTAAGTATCTATATCCTGTGTACGACAGGAAGATAAGCACGTTCAAGGCAAGGAAATTGAAATTAAAAATTACATGTTTTATTTAATAATGTGAGATTTTTATCATTTAAATTATGAAGAAAGTTAACAAAACAAGACCAAAAGAGTTTCGCTTTCTACATTTAAGTTTAATATTAAAAAGGATAAGAATGAAGTACAAACAGGTAAAACTTAAAAAGAAAAAGGTACACAAATCTAGCGAGTGCGATTATCTCATAACACCCATACCGTGTTTACAAAGGACGTTGCCTAAAGGCGCAGCGGATCAGATTAGCCTGGGAGCGTTAACCAATAACTAAGATACAATACTCTTATTGAAACCGCAAAAAACGCTCACCTAACTTACAAGACTGCCAAAGGCTGTTTTGAAACCTAAATTAGATAAAATTTATGAACACATTCGAACTACTGCCCAGGCTTTTTCCGCGTGATGGACTTCGTAACGAGGATATACGCAGTACAGCTAGGGTTGCCAGATGGTCGGGATTCGTTTGGATTCTCCCGACATTTTAAATGGTCTCCATACTCCCAACAAAGCTCAACATCTTCAAACAAACAGCTTCTCGGAAAGTTAACGTATAACCTTTGATTTAATAAAATCTTAGTTAGTAATTAGACTGAATTTTGAAGTAAATTGTTTGAATTTTCAATATTTTTTGAATACTACTAAAGGATCGAAATTGATAGACTCTAGTAAAGTTTAATGCCAAATACACGTGGCAACCTAAAAACTAAGCGTACTTATATTAATTTCGTTTAAAGTACTTTTGTTAGCTTGTTAATAAATAAATAAATCTTTTTATTTTTAATATTTATTTCTCCTGATAACAAAATCCCAAAATCCTGACATTTTCAAAATTTGTCTAGATATTTTGGTCTTCCGATCTGACAAACCTAAGTACAACCTGAATAAACGACACAGTCCAACGGGTCAGTAAACAAAAGTGATAACGGGCCGGCTATAATATAACCTGAAAAACCGACCACCAATGGACGAGAAAGCTTCTAGTGTGGCAGCCTCTTCGCCCACTTAATAAAGTGACGGCCTCATAAGTCATAAGTGATGAAAGAAGTCGATGGATGCTGATGCTTGGAAAAGACCTATGTTCAGTAATAGACTTGTGATGGGTAAAGATGATGATCATCAATACTTTTATATAAACAGTAATAGTTTGGAAAAACAAGGAGATTTAACACATTCAAATGATTAATACATCTCTAATGAAAGCCGAGAGTTTCCGTAGTAAGAATTAAGCTTTAAAAACCCAAGCTATAACAGGTGCTGTCTATTCTGAAAGGGTTTTAGAGCAGGGAAGATTCCGTCACGCTGCTCCAGTGCGAGTGCACACATTCATATAAATTTTCTAATATGTGACGGCTCCGTGGCGCAGTGGCTACCAATGAGTTGCGGCGTTGAGTGCCGCGTGTTCGAATTCCGCACGGGATAATATACGTATTTGTTTGGCCTACAAATAGTTGTTCCGGGTCTGGTTGTCCTTGCGAAATTCATGTATGTAAACTACCTCCACTTCACGGGAGAAAATTTTATTTATTTATTATTTATTTAAAGAAAAAAATCTCGTATTATACGTAAGTTACTTGGAAGTAATAAATATCGTAGACAGCACAATTGCAGTGAAATCAGTGGAGAATGGGATAAGGCTGCTTACGTATGAAGGCAAGCTTAACCTTTGAGCTACTACGGTTCAATAATCGCAATCATTTATTATTATTACATGTCATTACAAATCTACTGGTAAAACACAGGCCATCCACAAATGACTATCCCACAATTGGTAAAATTAAAAATTTTGCACAACCGGGTCAATCCAATATAAAATTTATTTTGAAGTCGGTTGTACAAAATTTTTATATTATAAATAGAATGAGAACAAATGAGTCAATGTAGCCGTGTAGTGGCGGTTAAGAATATCCACTACCCCATATCTTCCCGTGGGTGTCGTAAAAGGCGACAGAGGGAAACAGGCAGGAGATGGGCAGCAGCATCTTCCTGATAACAACAACTGTACGACAAAAAAAACTGCGGTTTCCAACCCGCCCGCCAAGCGTGGCAACTATGGCAATATACCCCCCATGAACAATTACACAAATAGACGGCCCCCAGTCCCCGGCGGCCCCACTATTCCTGGCTACGGTGGCGACCATGGTAACGGCGGGGCAGGGGGTGCTAAGAATCTCCGGTGGAGGTTCGGTTGCCACCTACGACGGCTCGACCTGGCAACATTTAACGCACGCACCCTGAGGACTGACGAGAAGATCCTGGAGCTGGAAGAAGAGATAGACAAGTTGCGCTGGAATATTACAGGATTATCCGAGGTCCGAAGAGAGGGGGAGGACACGGTGATTCTCCAATCCGGCAACTTGTTCTATCACCGGGAGGGCGACCATCTGTCCCAAGGAGGTGTCGGATTTATCGTCCACAAGTCTCTCGTCAACAACGTTGTAAAGATTGGGAGTGTGTCGACGAGGGTCGCGTACCTGATACTCAGAATCACCAAACGGTATTCGCTGAAGGTCAAACAGGTTTACGCACCAACCTCGGCACATCCCGATGAGGAGGTGGAGGAAATGTATGAGAATATTTCCAAAGCCATGCATTCCTCCAAAGCCCACTACACGGTGTTGATGGGAGACTTCAACGCAAAACTAGGCACAAGAGAAAGCGGTGAGCTGAAGTTAGGGAAATTTGGAGTAGGGCAACGGAACCGAAGGGGCCAGCAGCTGGCCGACTTTATGGAGAAAGAGGGACTCTTTATGATGAACTCTTTCTTCCAGAAGCGGCCCCACAGAAAGTGGACCTGGTCGAGCCCCGACGGTTCGACAAAAAATGAGATTGACTTCATTATGACGACCAGACGCCAACTGTTCAGTGATGTCTCAGTGATCGCAAGGGTGAAAACTGGCAGCGATCACCGAATGGTTAGAGGCACACTGAACCTAAACGTTAAGTTGGAGAGGTCTCGTCTAATGAAGTCAACGCTCCGTCCCCCTCGTGCTCTAATCCAGAATCCCGATAACTTTCAGCTCGAGTTACGTAACCGCTTTCAGTGCCTACAAGATTGCAACGCAGTGGATGATATGAATGACAAGCTCGTGGAAACTGTCCATGCGGTCGGAGCTAAGTTCTGCAAGACCCGCCGCAGAAGAACACAAAAACTCTCCGATCACACTCTTAATCTCATGGCTGTTAGACGGGAGATGAGGCTGCAATCGTCAACAGATTTGACAGCATGCAGGCAACTGAACAGACAGATCTCCAAATGCATGCGGCGAGACTTACGCAAATTTAATACTGCTCGTATTAAAGAAGCGATCGAGCGGAACCAGGGCTCCAAAGTCTTTGCCAGAGATCTGTCTGCCAGTAAGAGCCAACTGTCAAAGCTGAAGACAGAGTGTGGCAGCATCGTTTCCGGGACACCTGAGATTTTGATTGAGATTGAGAGGTTCTATGGGCAGCTGTACACATCATCGTTTGAGCCACACGCAAGTGTGAGTAACGATCCAAGAGCAAGTCTTATCCGACACTATTCCGATGATATCCTGGACGTCAGTCTAAGCGAGATTAAAATGGCTCTCCAGCACCTTAAAAACGGCAGGGCCCCAGGCGAGGATGGAATTACAGCGGAGCTTCTGAAAGCGGGTGGAACACCGGTACTTGAAGTCCTTCAGAAGCTCTTCAATTCCGTCCTCCATGGTGGCATTACTCCAGGGGCGTGGAGCAGAAGTGCGGTGGTCTTGTTCTTTAAGAAAGGCGACAACGCTCTCTTAAAGAACTACAGTTCGATTTCCCTTCTGAGCCGCGTCTACGAGTACTTTTCGAGAGTCATTACGAATCGTCTCGCACGCAGACTTGACGACTTCCAGCCTCCCGAACAAGCCGGTTTCCGAAAAGGCTTCAGTACCATAGACCACACCACATACATACCCTGCGGCAGATTGTACAGAAGACTGAAGAGTACAATCTGCCACTTTGCCTGGCGTATGTGGACTATGAGAAAGCCTTTGATTCCGTCGAAATTTGGGCGGTGCTACAGTCCCTTCAGCGGTGCCAAGTTGACTCTCGGTATATCGAAGTGCTGAAGTGTTTGTACAGTAGGGCTACGATGGCTATCCGAGTACAGAACCAGAGCTCGAAACCTATCCAACTGCAGAGAGGTGTAAGACAGGGTGACGTTATATCCCCGAAACTCTTCACCGCTGCATTGGAAGACGTTTTCAAGCTACTGGACTGGAAAGGATACGGTATTAACATCAATGGCGAATACATCACTCACCTTCGATTTGCCGACGATATAGTCCTTATGGCAGAATCGCTGGAGGACTTAAGCACTATGCTCAATGACCTCAATAGTGCCTCCCAACGGATAGATCTTAAGATGAACATCATTACAGCCCTTTACAAGTCCACTGCTGAACATAGGCCTCCCCCAAGGTATGCCACAAAGCACGGTTCCGAGCCACCTGCATCCATCGACTTCCTGCATGTCTTACCAGGTCGCCACTCCATCTAGTGGGGGGTCACCCCACACTTCGTCTACCGGTACGAGGCTGCCACTCGAGAACCTTTTTCCCCAACGGTTGTCGGTTCTTCGAGCTATATGGCCGGCCCATTGCCACTTCAGCTTAGTAATCCGTTGGGCTATGTCGGTCACTCTGGTTCTACTGCGGATATCCTCATTTCTAAGTTTATCACGCAGAGAAACTCCGAGCATAGCCCTCTCCATAGCTCGCTGAGCGACTTTGAGCGTCCTCACACGGCCAGCAGTGAAGGACCACGTCTCAGTTCCATATGTCATCACTGGCAACACGCACTGGTTGTACAACTTAGTTTTCAGGTTTTGAGATATACCTGACGAGAAGATGCATTGTAATTTCCCGAACGCTGCCCAGCCGAGTTGAATCCGTCGATTAACCTCTCGGTCCAAGTTGTACTTACCTAGCCGGAATATTTGTCCCAGGTAAACGTACTCGTCAACAACTTCGAGCTTAGTGCTCCCAACAACTACCGCCATAGGTGTGTCATCGACATTAAACATGATCTTTGTTTTGTCCATGTTCATCTTAAGATCTATCCGTTGGAAGCACTATTGAGGTCATTGAGCATAGTGCTTAAGTCCTCCAGCGATTCTGCCATAAGGACTATATCGTCGGCAAATCGAAGGTGAGTGATGTACCCGCCATTGATGTTAATACCGTATCCTTTCCAGTCCAGAAGCTTGAATAAACGTCTTCCAATGCAGCGGTGAAGAATTTCGGGGAAATAACCTCACCCTGTCTTACACCTCTCTGCAGTTGGAGTGGTTTCGTACTCTGGTTCTGTACTCGGATAGCCATCGTAGCCCTACTGTACAAACAACACTTCAGCACTTAGATATACCGACAGTCAACTTGGCACCGCTGAAGAGACTGTAGCACCGCCCTAATTTCGACGGAATCAAAGGCTTTCTCATAGTCCACATACGCCAGGCAAAGTGGCAGATTGTACTCTACGGACTTCTGTACAATTTGCCGAAGGGTATGTATGTGGTCTATGGTGCTAAAGCCTTTTCGGAAACCGGCTTGTTCGGGAGGCTGGAAGTCGTCGAGTCTGCGTTCGAGACGATTCGTAATGACTCTCGAAAACAGCACGCAGACGCGGCTCAGCAGCAGCTTGGGGCGAGGGTCGATGTCAATTAACTCCGTGATATTCCCGACACGCGTACCTGATTTCATCGTGATAGTTTGTGGGTGCGCTTTAAGTCGCTTCCAATACTTTTTAATTTGTTCTTGCAGCGACGAAAACTATATTTATAATTTTATATTTACATTTTATATTTTAGTAAAATACTCACGCAAGATAGTAAGTATCTATATCCTGTGTACGACAGGAAGATAAGCACGTTCAAGGCAAGGAAATTGAAATTAAAAATTACATGTTTTATTTAATAATGTGAGATTTTTATCATTTAAATTATGAAGAAAGTTAACAAAACAAGACCAAAAGAGTTTCGCTTTCTACATTTAAGTTTAATATTAAAAAGGATAAGAATGAAGTACAAACAGGTAAAACTTAAAAAGAAAAAGGTACACAAATCTAGCGAGTGCGATTATCTCATAACACCCATACCGTGTTTACAAAGGACGTTGCCTAAAGGCGCAGCGGATCAGATTAGCCTGGGAGCGTTAACCAATAACTAAGATACAATACTCTTATTGAAACCGCAAAAAACGCTCACCTAACTTACAAGACTGCCAAAGGCTGTTTTGAAACCTAAATTAGATAAAATTTATGAACACATTCGAACTACTGCCCAGGCTTTTTCCGCGTGATGGACTTCGTAACGAGGATATACGCAGTACAGCTAGGGTTGCCAGATGGTCGGGATTCGTTTGGATTCTCCCGACATTTTAAATGGTCTCCATACTCCCAACAAAGCTCAACATCTTCAAACAAACAGCTTCTCGGAAAGTTAACGTATAACCTTTGATTTAATAAAATCTTAGTTAGTAATTAGACTGAATTTTGAAGTAAATTGTTTGAATTTTCAATATTTTTTGAATACTACTAAAGGATCGAAATTGATAGACTCTAGTAAAGTTTAATGCCAAATACACGTGGCAACCTAAAAACTAAGCGTACTTATATTAATTTCGTTTAAAGTACTTTTGTTAGCTTGTTAATAAATAAATAAATCTTTTTATTTTTAATATTTATTTCTCCTGATAACAAAATCCCAAAATCCTGACATTTTCAAAATTTGTCTAGATATTTTGGTCTTCCGATCTGACAAACCTAAGTACAACCTGAATAAACGACACAGTCCAACGGGTCAGTAAACAAAAGTGATAACGGGCCGGCTATAATATAACCTGAAAAACCGACCACCAATGGACGAGAAAGCTTCTAGTGTGGCAGCCTCTTCGCCCACTTAATAAAGTGACGGCCTCATAAGTCATAAGTGATGAAAGAAGTCGATGGATGCTGATGCTTGGAAAAGACCTATGTTCAGTAATAGACTTGTGATGGGTAAAGATGATGATCATCAATACTTTTATATAAACAGTAATAGTTTGGAAAAACAAGGAGATTTAACACATTCAAATGATTAATACATCTCTAATGAAAGCCGAGAGTTTCCGTAGTAAGAATTAAGCTTTAAAAACCCAAGCTATAACAGGTGCTGTCTATTCTGAAAGGGTTTTAGAGCAGGGAAGATTCCGTCACGCTGCTCCAGTGCGAGTGCACACATTCATATAAATTTTCTAATATGTGACGGCTCCGTGGCGCAGTGGCTACCAATGAGTTGCGGCGTTGAGTGCCGCGTGTTCGAATTCCGCACGGGATAATATACGTATTTGTTTGGCCTACAAATAGTTGTTCCGGGTCTGGTTGTCCTTGCGAAATTCATGTATGTAAACTACCTCCACTTCACGGGAGAAAATTTTATTTATTTATTATTTATTTAAAGAAAAAAATCTCGTATTATACGTAAGTTACTTGGAAGTAATAAATATCGTAGACAGCACAATTGCAGTGAAATCAGTGGAGAATGGGATAAGGCTGCTTACGTATGAAGGCAAGCTTAACCTTTGAGCTACTACGGTTCAATAATCGCAATCATTTATTATTATTACATGTCATTACAAATCTACTGGTAAAACACAGGCCATCCACAAATGACTATCCCACAATTGGTAAAATTAAAAATTTTGCACAACCGGGTCAATCCAATATAAAATTTATTTTGAAGTCGGTTGTACAAAATTTTTATATTATAAATAGAATGAGAACAAATGAGTCAATGTAGCCGTGTAGTGGCGGTTAAGAATATCCACTACCCCATATCTTCCCGTGGGTGTCGTAAAAGGCGACAGAGGGAAACAGGCAGGAGATGGGCAGCAGCATCTTCCTGATAACAACAACTGTACGACAAAAAAAACTGCGGTTTCCAACCCGCCCGCCAAGCGTGGCAACTATGGCAATATACCCCCCATGAACAATTACACAAATAGACGGCCCCCAGTCCCCGGCGGCCCCACTATTCCTGGCTACGGTGGCGACCATGGTAACGGCGGGGCAGGGGGTGCTAAGAATCTCCGGTGGAGGTTCGGTTGCCACCTACGACGGCTCGACCTGGCAACATTTAACGCACGCACCCTGAGGACTGACGAGAAGATCCTGGAGCTGGAAGAAGAGATAGACAAGTTGCGCTGGAATATTACAGGATTATCCGAGGTCCGAAGAGAGGGGGAGGACACGGTGATTCTCCAATCCGGCAACTTGTTCTATCACCGGGAGGGCGACCATCTGTCCCAAGGAGGTGTCGGATTTATCGTCCACAAGTCTCTCGTCAACAACGTTGTAAAGATTGGGAGTGTGTCGACGAGGGTCGCGTACCTGATACTCAGAATCACCAAACGGTATTCGCTGAAGGTCAAACAGGTTTACGCACCAACCTCGGCACATCCCGATGAGGAGGTGGAGGAAATGTATGAGAATATTTCCAAAGCCATGCATTCCTCCAAAGCCCACTACACGGTGTTGATGGGAGACTTCAACGCAAAACTAGGCACAAGAGAAAGCGGTGAGCTGAAGTTAGGGAAATTTGGAGTAGGGCAACGGAACCGAAGGGGCCAGCAGCTGGCCGACTTTATGGAGAAAGAGGGACTCTTTATGATGAACTCTTTCTTCCAGAAGCGGCCCCACAGAAAGTGGACCTGGTCGAGCCCCGACGGTTCGACAAAAAATGAGATTGACTTCATTATGACGACCAGACGCCAACTGTTCAGTGATGTCTCAGTGATCGCAAGGGTGAAAACTGGCAGCGATCACCGAATGGTTAGAGGCACACTGAACCTAAACGTTAAGTTGGAGAGGTCTCGTCTAATGAAGTCAACGCTCCGTCCCCCTCGTGCTCTAATCCAGAATCCCGATAACTTTCAGCTCGAGTTACGTAACCGCTTTCAGTGCCTACAAGATTGCAACGCAGTGGATGATATGAATGACAAGCTCGTGGAAACTGTCCATGCGGTCGGAGCTAAGTTCTGCAAGACCCGCCGCAGAAGAACACAAAAACTCTCCGATCACACTCTTAATCTCATGGCTGTTAGACGGGAGATGAGGCTGCAATCGTCAACAGATTTGACAGCATGCAGGCAACTGAACAGACAGATCTCCAAATGCATGCGGCGAGACTTACGCAAATTTAATACTGCTCGTATTAAAGAAGCGATCGAGCGGAACCAGGGCTCCAAAGTCTTTGCCAGAGATCTGTCTGCCAGTAAGAGCCAACTGTCAAAGCTGAAGACAGAGTGTGGCAGCATCGTTTCCGGGACACCTGAGATTTTGATTGAGATTGAGAGGTTCTATGGGCAGCTGTACACATCATCGTTTGAGCCACACGCAAGTGTGAGTAACGATCCAAGAGCAAGTCTTATCCGACACTATTCCGATGATATCCTGGACGTCAGTCTAAGCGAGATTAAAATGGCTCTCCAGCACCTTAAAAACGGCAGGGCCCCAGGCGAGGATGGAATTACAGCGGAGCTTCTGAAAGCGGGTGGAACACCGGTACTTGAAGTCCTTCAGAAGCTCTTCAATTCCGTCCTCCATGGTGGCATTACTCCAGGGGCGTGGAGCAGAAGTGCGGTGGTCTTGTTCTTTAAGAAAGGCGACAACGCTCTCTTAAAGAACTACAGTTCGATTTCCCTTCTGAGCCGCGTCTACGAGTACTTTTCGAGAGTCATTACGAATCGTCTCGCACGCAGACTTGACGACTTCCAGCCTCCCGAACAAGCCGGTTTCCGAAAAGGCTTCAGTACCATAGACCACACCACATACATACCCTGCGGCAGATTGTACAGAAGACTGAAGAGTACAATCTGCCACTTTGCCTGGCGTATGTGGACTATGAGAAAGCCTTTGATTCCGTCGAAATTTGGGCGGTGCTACAGTCCCTTCAGCGGTGCCAAGTTGACTCTCGGTATATCGAAGTGCTGAAGTGTTTGTACAGTAGGGCTACGATGGCTATCCGAGTACAGAACCAGAGCTCGAAACCTATCCAACTGCAGAGAGGTGTAAGACAGGGTGACGTTATATCCCCGAAACTCTTCACCGCTGCATTGGAAGACGTTTTCAAGCTACTGGACTGGAAAGGATACGGTATTAACATCAATGGCGAATACATCACTCACCTTCGATTTGCCGACGATATAGTCCTTATGGCAGAATCGCTGGAGGACTTAAGCACTATGCTCAATGACCTCAATAGTGCCTCCCAACGGATAGATCTTAAGATGAACATCATTACAGCCCTTTACAAGTCCACTGCTGAACATAGGCCTCCCCCAAGGTATGCCACAAAGCACGGTTCCGAGCCACCTGCATCCATCGACTTCCTGCATGTCTTACCAGGTCGCCACTCCATCTAGTGGGGGGTCACCCCACACTTCGTCTACCGGTACGAGGCTGCCACTCGAGAACCTTTTTCCCCAACGGTTGTCGGTTCTTCGAGCTATATGGCCGGCCCATTGCCACTTCAGCTTAGTAATCCGTTGGGCTATGTCGGTCACTCTGGTTCTACTGCGGATATCCTCATTTCTAAGTTTATCACGCAGAGAAACTCCGAGCATAGCCCTCTCCATAGCTCGCTGAGCGACTTTGAGCGTCCTCACACGGCCAGCAGTGAAGGACCACGTCTCAGTTCCATATGTCATCACTGGCAACACGCACTGGTTGTACAACTTAGTTTTCAGGTTTTGAGATATACCTGACGAGAAGATGCATTGTAATTTCCCGAACGCTGCCCAGCCGAGTTGAATCCGTCGATTAACCTCTCGGTCCAAGTTGTACTTACCTAGCCGGAATATTTGTCCCAGGTAAACGTACTCGTCAACAACTTCGAGCTTAGTGCTCCCAACAACTACCGCCATAGGTGTGTCATCGACATTAAACATGATCTTTGTTTTGTCCATGTTCATCTTAAGATCTATCCGTTGGAAGCACTATTGAGGTCATTGAGCATAGTGCTTAAGTCCTCCAGCGATTCTGCCATAAGGACTATATCGTCGGCAAATCGAAGGTGAGTGATGTACCCGCCATTGATGTTAATACCGTATCCTTTCCAGTCCAGAAGCTTGAATAAACGTTTTCCAATGCAGCGGTGAAGAATTTCGGGGAAATAACCTCACCCTGTCTTACACCTCTCTGCAGTTGGAGTGGTTTCGTACTCTGGTTCTGTACTCGGATAGCCATCGTAGCCCTACTGTACAAACAACACTTCAGCACTTAGATATACCGACAGTCAACTTGGCACCGCTGAAGAGACTGTAGCACCGCCCTAATTTCGACGGAATCAAAGGCTTTCTCATAGTCCACATACGCCAGGCAAAGTGGCAGATTGTACTCTACGGACTTCTGTACAATTTGCCGAAGGGTATGTATGTGGTCTATGGTGCTAAAGCCTTTTCGGAAACCGGCTTGTTCGGGAGGCTGGAAGTCGTCGAGTCTGCGTTCGAGACGATTCGTAATGACTCTCGAAAACAGCACGCAGACGCGGCTCAGAAGGAATATCGGTCTGTAGTTCTTCAAGAGGGCGTTGTCACCTTTCTTGAAGACCACCGCACTTCTGCTCCACGCCTCCGGAGTAGTGCCACCATGGAGGACGGAATTAAAGAGCCTCTGAAGGACTTCAAGTACCGGTGTTCCACCCGCTTTCAGAAGCTCCGCTGTAATTCCATCCTCGCCCGGGGACTTGCCGTTTTTAAGGTGCTGGAGAACCATTCTAATCTCGCTCAGACTGACGTCCGGGATATCATCGGAATAGTGTTGGATAAGACCCGCTCTTGGATCGTTACTCACACTTGCGTGTGGCTCCAACGATGATGTGTACAGCTGCCCATAGAACCTCTCAATCTCACTCAGAATCTCCAGGTATCCCGGAAACGATGCTGCCACACTCAGTCTTCAGCTTTGACAGTTGGCTCTTACTGGCAGACAGATCTCTGGCAAAGACTTTGGAGCCCTGGTTCCGCTCAATCGCTTCTTCAATACGAGCAGTATTAAATTTGCGTAAGTCTCGCCGCATGCATTTGGAGACCTGTCTGTTCAGTTGCCTGTATGCTGTCAAATCTGTTGACGATTGCAGCCTCATCTCCCGTCTAACAGCCATGAGATTAAGAGTGTGATCGGAGAGCTTTTGTGTTCTTCTGCGGCCGGTCTTGCAGAACTTAGCTCCGACCGCATGGACAGTTTCCACGAGCTTGTCATTTATATCGTCCACTGCATTGCGATCTTCTAGGCACTTAAAGCGGTTACGTAACTCGAGCTGAAAGGTTTCGGGATTCTGGATTAGAGCACGAGGAGGACGGAGCGTTGACTTCATTAGACGAGACCTCTCCAACTTAACGTTTAGGTTCAATGTGCCTCTAACCATTCGGTGATCGCTGCCAGTTTTCACCCTTGCGATCACTGAGACATCACTGAACAGTTGGCGTCTTGTCGTCATAATGAAGTCAATCTCATTTTTTGTCGAACCGTCGGGGCTCGACCAGGTCCACTTCCTGTGGGGCCGCTTCTGGAAGAAAGAGTTCATCATAAAGAGTAACTCTTTCTCCATAAAGTCGGCCAGTTGCTGGCCCCTACGGTTCCGTTGCCCTACTCCAAATTTCCCTACCTTCAGCTCACCACTTTCTCTTGTGCCTAGTTTTGCGTTGAAGTCTCCCATCAACAACGTGTAGTGGGTTTTGGAGGAATGCATGGCTCTGGAAATATCCTCATACATTTCCTCCACCTCCTCATCGGGATGTGCCGAGGTTGGTGCGTAAACCTGTATGACCTTCAGCGAATACCGTTTGGTGATTCTGAGTATCAGGTACGCGACCCTCGTCGACACACTCCCAATCTTTACAACGTTGTTGACGAGAGACTTGTGGACGATAAATCCGACACCTCCTTGGGACAGATGGTCGCCCTCCCGGTGATAAAACAAGTTGCCGGACTCGAGGATTACCGTGTCCTCCCCCTCTCCTCGGACCTCGGATAACCCGATAATATGCCAGCGCAACTTGTCAACCTCTTCTTCCAACTCCAGTATCTTCTCGTCAGTCCTCAGGGTGCGTGCGTTATATGTTGCCAGGTTGAGTCGTCGTAGGTGGCAACCGAACCTCCACCTGAGATTCTTACCACCTCTGCCCCGCCGTTACCATGGTCGCCACCGTAGCCAGGAATAGCGGGGCCGCCGGGGACTGGGGGCCGTTTGTTTGCGTCGTTACTCATGGAGGGATATTTGCCATAGTTGCCACGCTTGGCGAGCGGGTTGGCAACCGCAGTTTTTTATTATATCATTGCTGTTATCAGGAAGATGCTGCTGCCCATCTCCTGCCTGTCTCCCTCTGCCGCCTCTTACGACACCCACGGGAAGATATGGGGGATATTCTCAACCGCCACTACACGGCACTACACGACGAACTTCACATTTAAAAAAAATTCTTATTTTTTTGACATGCATGTTTCCTCACGATGTTTTCCTTCACCGCCGACCACGTAGTAAATCAGCACTTAAAATTGCAATTAACAATGTTATTGGTGCCGGCGGGAATTGAACCCGGGAATATAACTGGTACTTAAAAGTATTATCCTAAAAAAACAATAAAGTAGATTTTGAAAACATAGAAAACTTGCTACAATTTAAGTCGGGAGTCAAGGATAGTTACACACGCCTGAACCCCGCAGGCTTCAGTTGTTTACTGTGAAATTATGCAGGGTGGCTCTCATCAAATCTCCTACAATTCGGCGTGAAATATTCAGTGTGTATAAAGTAGAATCGCAAGAACTCGTCTCTCTATGTTGCTCGCGTCGTTTGCGGCGTAATGGCGCGAGGGTGTGCCGAACGCTAATAGAAAAACGTCTGGCTGTCATCAAAACCGCGATATTGTTTCTATTTGAATTTAAGTTCATAAGATCGTATTTTGTTTTCAACCGGCGTCAAAAACTGGAGGAGGTTCTCAATTCAATTGTATTTTTATGTGTGTTGCCCTGGAAGTTTTTTCTGGGTGAAGCGATTTTGATGATTCCTTTTTTATACGAAAGCTGGTGCTTCTCATGTGGCCACATATAAATGTGATCAAGATTTTTGAGTTATTAATTTCGTCTAATAATTTTTGAAATTAAAAGTTCAATTATTTCAATAGTATATTATTTATGGTTATATTATATATCAATACAATGTACGCGGCTATAGGGTCGTCCAAGGGCCAATTCTGCAAAAGGTTATTCTTCCATCTGTAAAAGTTAGCTGCCAGGCGTGGTCCTCTCGCATTCTAATGAGGATTTATCTTTTATTATTTACAAATTCTATAGATATTTATGGACCAAAAATACTCATATTCACAATATATCTTGGTTTAAAAAAATCATTTACACTGTAAAAGTCCAGAATGAATTCGGTGAAACTCATCGCATCATCTATACTGGGAAGGGCAGAAAAACGTCTCTCGAGCCAGCTAGTAATTAAATAAATATCATGTTCTATGCAGTTAAAATTTATGGTTATATGTCGAAGTGGTTACTTAATAACGTGTATTTAATTGACTTCGACTAAATTGATGATGTTTTCATTTTATTTATATTGATGTCGATTGTACAACATTTTTATTTTTACCACTTGTGATTTTTAAACGAGCCCTAGACTAACAAAAAAAGATAAACGAATAACTAGTTACATATGCCTACCGAGACCTTGCAAGCAATCAGGAAGTCACCTACCATCCAGCACCGCTTGCTAAGCAAATAACAGCACATGACTTAAGAATAATCAACACAGTGCCATCAGGAAGTCACCTACCAACTGCTAAGCAAAAACCAACACGTCTTTAAAGATGTGACTCAATTTACTTACGTGACGTAAGAATATTCAATACTATAAAGATCAAGGTATAATTGTTAAGACAGCCCAGTAGTAATTAAGTTAGTTTGTCAGTTAAGTAGTCTAGTATTCCTGTGTATGCACACTGTCATAGTAGTTAACTTGTAAGTTAGAAAATAAATGTAATATAGGTTTTTTCTTATAGGTCAGGGTGACAAACGAGCACACAGTCCACCTGATGGTAAGTGGTTGCTCTGGCCCATAAACATCTACATCTATCCTCGATTACGAATCAAAATACAGATGCTTTGTCACCCGTGAGGACTAAGATGGAATGCCTCGTTTCCAGTAAAAAGGGTCCCCGATTCTCTACATTCACCATACGAAACACAGCAGCATTAAGCTACTATTTTACGCTGGTATTCTGCGAGAGCGTGTTCCTTTCCCGATCGAGTCAACCCATTCGTGCTACAACTATACTACTAATATAACTACAGCATGACTCTACCACGTAAAAAAAAAGTCTTCGTCTTCTTCCAATTCAACCCTCCTTCAGCTGCTGCAAACGTAAGCCGCTGCGTATATTTCAAGGGATGCCGAAACCATCCTTAACTTCCTGACACGCCCTCACGCACACATCTTTTTCTTTCTCTCTTCTTTTCAATATAAATGTCATAACTATTTTTTACCACCATTAAGTCATATCTGTTCTCATAGGACATAAGAGTTTTGGTCAATCAGTATCTCATATGTAAACATATGTAATAAATTAGAGACGATTTCATGAAGATGTGAAGGCTTATTGTTAATTAAAACCTACCTCTTCTCATTATAAATTTCAATGCTGTTATGTGTACCAAACTAAGATAGACAGCGCAGAATGTGCACGTGTCACGTTCAGCTAAGAAAATAATTTAGGAAATTGATGTGTATGTTATGTTGTATTTTTACGAGTAGTTAGTTAAATGGTAGGTTTCAATGTAATTAGTCTCTAAAATTTTACATTTGTGTTATTTTGTAAATGAGAATTAGTATTCCTCATGTCAATCCGGATTTCACATGTTCAATAAGTTCAAAGCAGGGCGCACACGTATATACATGAAACCATGTTGTTGGTTTCTAATGATTCCAGAAGCAAATGTGTGCGTTTCTTCGTTTAGTTGAGCATGGTTTTTGGCTTGGCTTTTGTGTCTCTTGCGTCTTCTTTATTGGTCTAAGAACGAGATAGTATCATCTACGTTATGATTGACAACAGCATAATTCACTCGTAGTAAATTCATTTTCCTTTATGATTGTGTTTTAGAAGTTAATTCTCTGTTATTTTTGTTTATACCTAAATTCAATACGTGTACGTTTATTTCTGGCACATAAATGCATTGTCTTTCCTTCTATTTAATTTTCACGACACAAATTTTATGTAGGTACTTACAACTTTTCAAGTTTCCTCTGATGTAACAAAATATGCGTTACCTGAAAAAATAAAAACACAAATAAAATTAATCTTCTTTTTAAAACAAATAATCTTTAAATACCTTTAAGTACGAAATAAATAATAGAACGTTCATTTATGTCATAGTAGCCTCATAACTCAATTTATTTAACTCATTTTATTAACATTGTTAGTTTTTTTTAATCTGCTTCCGCTTTCGAATGAGGAAAATTTACCGTAGTTCAGTTGAAACAATATGTACGGGTAATTTTTAACGTTTATTATTCAAAGAATAAACTAAAACGACATGATTTTTTAAAATATAGAATAAGGGTAACAAACGCACACACGCGCACACATTCCACCTGGTGGTGAGTGGGTGCTGTGGCCTATAGACATTTACATTTATTCTCGTTTAAGAATCAAAACGCAAGTGAGTTGTCACCCCTGAGAACTAAGACGGAATGCCTCGTAACCACCAAAAAGGGTCTCCGGATCTCTACACTCACCGTACGAAACACAGCAGTATTAAGACGGAAGAGTAAGTCAGCTCAAATTCTAATTTCGCCCCCACTTCCCCGCGCGTCGTATGCTATGTACCGATATGTTTGTAATCACTAATACTGTAAGTAGAAAGGTCGTTAGACACTTATTTCATTAGGTTTATCATATTTATGCCTGTTTCTTAACGCCAAGCCAGCCGCTTCTTATTTTTATCACGGTTATTTCCCATTTTAATTTTACGTCGTACTGTTGCGTAATGTATATTCTGATCGTAAGCGACACAACCTCCCCGTTCAAAGGCCACGGCGAAGTGACCGTGCTGCAGGATCCCGCTTCAAAAGGCCGATAGTTTAGGTAATTTCTTTTTACAGTGAAAATAATGGTATTTTAAAAAAAGTAAATAACATAAGCACTGCTTTATAGTTAGTTCAGATAGTATGCAAAGTTTCATGATCTTATTTAAAGTATTTTATGAATAACAGCGGTTTATTGTTTATTTTGGAGGTAATTTTGGATTTTTTTTCTATCGAGAATATTTTACGAAATCGTGTTTTCGTCTAACATAATCACTAACATTAACCCTCAACTTTACCATATATTTATTTCAAAATTAATGCTGCAATATTTTCGGCATAACGAAGGATCTTGCTAAGCCATTTGACATTATATTTCCCCTTAAGCTGCTATTTTACGCTGGTATTCTGTGAGAGCGTGCTCCCTC
Source organism: Parnassius smintheus behrii (assembly GCA_036936625.1). Taxonomy (NCBI): domain Eukaryota; kingdom Metazoa; phylum Arthropoda; class Insecta; order Lepidoptera; family Papilionidae; genus Parnassius; species Parnassius smintheus. The sequence goes on from JAUPFT010000021.1 coordinate 31,194,987, forward strand.
CATGGTCGAGCCGACCCATTCGTGCTACAATATAATATAGCTACAGCGTGGCTCTACCACATATAAAAAGTTTACTTCTAATTTTAGCACAAAATAATGGATTACGAGTTGGACGTTTTTCCAAAATCATCAATGCACATAGCCCATCGGGAAATAAAATTACTGTTCCATACATTATTACACTGTAGGGTGGGTGTAAAACCAACAAGGGTGCAATGTTCTTATTAACGACCTGTCAAAAATGTTTCCCTCTAATCCCGCAACGCCCTCACCGACACAATTGCGTATTGATTATTCCTGTAACGATAATCCCCTTTTCAAGAGACATTGGAAACTCTTACGTGTTGTGGAATCTTAATAGGGCTACAAAATTCATGCCTTTAAATTCTGATGTACTAGATGATAAGAAAAAATATAAGAAACAACTATAGCAGTTCTTGTCCGGTTAGAATAACCTTATTTTGAAACAGTATGTTAAAGAAAATAACATATAACAATCATAATTTTAATTTCTTACTTCAAAAGAAATAATAAAGATTGCAATTCATTATTTATTTTTATATAAATAAATATTCAAAATCAAAACAATGCTAATTTTACTCGTAAGTCCTCCATGATATAGAAGGTAAGGTAAATACTACGTATATAACTTTTATGTGGTATATTCTATGTATTTACCATTTTACGATTAAGGCAATTGTCCCTGGATTTGCCTAAATTGTCTATCACTTACATTCAGTCGACTTACAAAAATCAGAACAGTGCAGTCGGCCAATTAAATCAAAGAGAAAAATATATTCATCTCTGGAGCAAAGGAATTAAAAGTCACTAATCATAGACAAATCATAGGTAATATAAACAATACTTGATTAAAGCTCGTAAATACTATATATACTTAATATTGTGCAGTATAATAATTTGTAAGTTAGTATTTTTTTCTGGAATCTTAGCTTTTCTTGAAATTTACATACGTTGTTAGTTTTATAAATTCGTATTGTAAAATGACTATTAATGTACCGATACGTAATAAATAAATATTTACTATGTAGCATTGTAATAAATTTCCGAAAAATATCTAAATACATACTGTTAACTTAAATGTGCAAACAAAAATCTCTCAGTGGCACTCCAATCTTATTTACACATTAAGATAAAATCTTTTATCCGTGCAGTTTATCAATCTGGAGCAATAGCATGGTCACGCTGCTTTATGTGTAGACTTAAAACAGTTACTCAACAGCTTTCGCCTAACCTGTTCTGACTCCATAACGAAGCAGTTTACTTTTGAGTGTTTAAACTTCAAACCTAATTTATGCTCACGCAGTTAGTGAATAATTTTACTTTTACTTTTACTAACATACTTGAAATCTTAGGATTTATTTATTTCATATTTTTTATTTTAGATTAAGATTGTAATTAATGTAAGGAGACACTTATGGTTTAAAAATTAAATCAACAATTCGATAGTGTATGATATTTTCTATTCGATTCGCACCAAAAAACGCATCGTAATTAAATTAAGTAATTTAATAAGTGTTTGGTTAATATCTAAGTTTATGAACGGTAATAAAATTTCGGTAATTCAGTTCAAACGCGTAACCTTAACCTGGAACGTATGTGTGGAATTTTGTTGAAACCTATGAAAATTTTGTAGAAATCTGTGAAATCATTCACTAATGAGATAAGATCGCAGGTAAGAGTCGCAAAGGACTGTTCCATCTTTTAGTCCACAGAAAAGCTATCCAGCCCATCTTTAATTAATAATAGCAGCATAAAAATGCTTTGTCACTATTTCCCTGTTCATTCTTTTTAAGTGTATAAACCACCAAAGAATTTTTTCTTAATCTTAGTAAGAACATCTTGCAAACCACAATTTTCTCTTATCACACAATTTCTTAACCTTTCATTCAGAGTTAGCCCTAACATATTTCGTTATGGCCGCATTTCTACAGTATTAATTTCACTGTCACTGCCATAATATATTAAGGATTATAAGGATAACTAATACAGGATTACGAATTTCCATACGTACCATTTGTGACACATTCTGACATCCCACAATAGAGTGAAGATCCCTTTTTACTGTATTTTGAGTTAACTCGGAATGATTTATATTTGTCATGTCAACCAACTCTGCTAAATATATATCTTAAATACACAAACTCATCCACTATGTTCGGCCTACTTCCCTTCTATTCTTATTTCATATATTGTTTTATTTTTTTCATCTATCACTTTCGTCTTACTCGCTACTTACTTCCGTTCCTTCTTCTTTTAATGAGCTGTTCATTAATGTAACCATTATTTGCAAATCGTCCGCCGACGATGCAAATATGACTTGATCGTTGGCATACAAAAGGTATTTGATTAACACATTTTTAAACCACATGCTTCAATTTTCAAAGTTTCTAAACGACTCTCCATAAAAACCCAACTTGCACAGCCACGTAGAAGCACCCCTGCCTGACATCTTTAAAGATATCAAACCAGTTTGAGTAGGCCCTGTTGATTCTGACACAAGCACTAGAGTTCCAGTTCTTGTGTCAGGTCCTAATGTCGGTACCAGGTTAGCGCTCAACAAGAATTATTCCAGTGTTTGCCTCATGCCATTAATTTTACCTGTATCTCTATACCCTTCAGAGTGGACACAGTAAAGTAAGCACTACGGTTTGGTTATAAAAATAAGTAAGAGAGTGGTGCCTATCAGACCTACTACCAGGCAGAAAACTACTTACTTGATGAACATATACAACGCAACGATTTTTTTGCACAAATGTTGACTCATGTTATGATACACTGAACAAATTGTAAGTTTAATGAATGAAGTAGACATGCATAATTATGAGCTTAGTGCATTAGTTAATAAATATTGCCTCATCGATTCTGTTATGTAAAAAGTTTCATATATGTGTAATAAAATAAACAAAATTGTTAAACTTAAACCGGTAATGAGTGACTCTCAAAAATAAAAAAGCTATAAAATATATGATGCATATAACTAGCATGTTTACGATTTAGTGTTTTAATATATTAAATTAAAAACAAATTGGTCAAGATTGGATTAATAACAAAAACACACACAAATCAAAACAAGTATGGTCCCGTTTCAAAAGCTTGTGTAAACAGTACAAACTTGTGTTTACAGTACAAACGAGTACTACACCAGCTTTTTAGGTAAAACTACTTTTTATACTCGTTAACCATGCTTTAGGGTAATTAATTATTTAAGCATCAACAATGTCCCTCCATAAATAATCTTACCAAGGCAATCTATAATTACAAGTTAACAAAAATTAAACAAAGTAATTGACAATATTCTGACAGCAATTAAATACCTACTATTTTAAGCAAATAAATATTAATGTCACTCGCAAATTATCGGCTAAAATCGTATAATTTATTAAGAAACTATTTCGTTGAGGATTTAAGGCTAATGTAATATTATATCTCTTTAACTCATTGAGTGACAATCTGATAAAAATGCAGAAACCAGGAAGTCGATTGATTCTAGTTGCTTAAAATCGTGCTTTGTAGCTTTAATGATTATAACTTATTGAAATTTCTCCACACATTTAAGATTAAAACTAAATACATATAATTTTCATTTAATATAGATTAGGTACAAAATATTTATTAAAAATTAATTTTTACTTTAACCATTAAGTTTCTAGTTTGTCCTCATGGAATTTAATCCAAACAAAACGCTACTATGATAGATATAGCAGTTTGTAAGACTACTGGTCATGATACGTTGCTATTAACTCACTTACTTAAGGTGAACTTCATATTATAATTCAGAAATATTTGCGACATTCTTTTTAAAGTCTAGCTTTCATTAGAATAGAAAGTTTTTTTCTTAAGTTTAAAATAAATTTTACCATTTGGTTTTCAGTATTTATAAAAGCTGCCTCATTGATCTATTGACCTCAAGCGTAATTAATGATCCTGTGATGCCGGGTTCGAACCCGTGTTGGACCAAAGTTAATTATTGAATTTTTGGTCACGAAATTGTCAGTAGCTCAGTTTTGGTGCCTCGAAAGCATGTATACACGGCCTTGCACCTGACCTCTCTTCGGTCGTTTCGGATTGCTGAACCATTAGACTATGTGAGTGAGGGCGCAAATAACACCTATGTGTGTTATCTGCACACACGCTCGAGCAATATGATCTTGTCCTTCACAGATGTCTAGTCGCCGTTGAGACAGAAATACAGTCCTTTTAAAAGAAACTATTTTTTTTTAATTTTATATAGGCAAAAATATTTAAATAAATTATTAAAATTGGCTTTATTTTGTAAGAAAATGGTAGAGCCACGCTGCAGCTATATTATGGTTGCAGCACGAACGGGTCAGCTCGACTAATGTAGTCTTATTTGAAGATAAATTTAGGTGTCTTTGGACCATAGCATCCACTTACCATTAGGTGGACTTTGTGCTCGTTTGTCTATTCTATATTAAAAAGTTTCCAAGACATTTTTTGTAGTAGTAAGGCTGACAAACGAGCACACTGTCCACGTGATATTAAGTGGATGCTGTGGCCTATAGTCAATTACAGCTATCATCGATTAAGAATCAAAATGTAGATGCAGGGTTTTCTTTCACGTTAATGTTATTCCTGAGGGCTAAGATGGAATGCCATGATAGAACTAAAAATAGTCTCCGATTATCATCGCCCACCATACGATAAACAGCGGAATTTTTCACGCTGGTAATATGTTTGAATATCTTCCTTTCAAGATCGAGTAGATCTATTCGCGCTGCGGCTAAAATAACTTGCATCGTGGCTCTTCCACACAATGAAGTAAAATGATTTTAAAAGTAGTACAAATATATAATATAAGCGTATAATGTATAATTTAATAATTATAAACGACAGGATATTTGTACCTACTACTATTACTAAATTATTTAATGATCGTTTTTTTTAACTTTACAATTTGGTTTAGTAGTATTAGATATCATCTGAGATACCTCATCACTTGATTATGGCATATCGGAATACATTAGCATAATTTAAAGGGGGGGGGCGGCGTTTAATTTGAGTTTTATCAAATTGATTTAACGAACAAACAAATTTTACGAACATACTCGTACATATAATACGAAAGCAAAGTATAGTCACAATCGTTCGAAAACGGAATAAAGCCCTTGAATCATTGGTATCCAAACAAGTCACCTCTTTCATTTCGAAATGCAACTACCTTAGTACATATCAATCTGGCTTCCGCCCGGGACATAGTACCACCACAGCGTTACTTCAAGTCACAGAAGATTTTAGAGAGGGCATGGGGAGGTCATGTTTGACTGTTCTGGTCCTTATTGACTTTTCAAACGCATTTAATTGTGTCGATCACGACTTACTCCTCGGATTACTTTCACGCCTAAACTTCTCCTCGTCAGTACTAAACTGGTTTTCCTCTTATCTTCGCGGTAGCCAGCAGGCTGTTCGGGCTGGTCAGGATTTTTCCGACTGGTGCGATCTATATCTAGGTGTACCGCCAGGCGACATTCTCTCTCCTCTCTTGTTTTCGTTGTTTATCAATCTTCTAACTACCCACCTTTAATGTTCTTACCACCTCTATGCTGACTATCTTCAGTTATACTCACAGGCGTCCTCGGTTGAAATTGCTACCGCTATTGCAGGCTATTAATCAGGACTTACAACGCATTTCAGAGTGGTCACAGCGATTTGGTATAACGGTAAATCCCAGTAAATGACAGGCTATTATCATTGGTAGTCGTCGATTGGTGTCACAACTTAACATACCTGATCTACCATCCATTCGCTACGAAAACTGTGTAATTCCTTTCCGCACTAGTGTCAAGGATATGGGTTTAATTATTGACCCGACCCTTAGTTGGAGGTTACAGGTGTCGGAGATTTGTCGTAAAGTCACAGGCATACTTCGCTCCATCTATCGTCTTAAGTTCTTTCTGCCTCCTTCAACTAAGCTTCTACTCATCCAATCTCTAATTCTTCCATTATTTGACTATGCCGATGTTTGTCTCTCTAATATCTCTCAGGAGCTGCTAAGCAGGTTGGACAGGTCACTTAACAACTGCATACGATTCATCTTTGGCCTGCGCAAATACGATCACGTATCAGAATTTCGCTCCCAATTAAAGTGGTTGACTACAGCGCAGATTTTCGAATGCTGTCCTCTCTGTTTTCAGTTCTTAATGATTCTTCCTCATTCTCTCAATCTCCGATCGTCACACAATTTATTACTGTCTACTCCTATCCACCATTCTGGGTTTATGTCAAATTCTTTCACATTAACCACCCTCAGACACCCCAATTAGTATATCATGTTATAATCATAATACATACACTGAATTTTTAGTTAAACATTTGTATGCACTGATTATTTATCAAATTAGTTATACTAATTCCGGAAGAATGTTGTGGTCACAGTACAAATCCAAGAACGCAAAGACTCTAACGTGCTTGAAATAAAGTTCATTTTACTTTATTTTTATTGAATGACAGAATTAGTAATAATACAAATAAAACTGTACTCTTAAAAGTCTTAATGCCTTAAGTTACGGTCCATTTAAGTTTGTTTTCACTGTACAGATTTAGTGTGACTGTAATTTACGTGGTTTTAATTATTTTTGGGATAAAAAATTACCTATATTAAAATGATAGGAATCGATTTAGTAAACGATTCTTAACAAACTACTTTCCCAAAGTGAGTTAATTATGTTACGTTTTGTGTATATATATATATATATATATATATATATATATATATATATATATATATATGTGTGTATAAATATGTGTATTAGGTGTATTATTTATAGTACCTGGTTGACCGAGCTTTGCTCGGTATTTTTCGCTCGATTTTTTTAATTCGTGTGTTTTGGAAATTATATTTAGATACAAATTACATACTGATGAATTATAAATAATATTTTTTGATCTTAGCGACATAACAGAAAAAACTGAACTGGTTATTTGAATAAAAAATCATGAGTGCAATTATTTTTATTTAAATTTTCGTGTTTTTAAAAAATACTAAAAAAAGGGCTCGAAAAAAATATATTTTCTCAAAAAAGAAAGAAACTTGAAAAAAAAAATAAAAAAGTCGGTCGGTCGGTCTGGGCTCGAACCGGGGTTTTACGATTTTGTGACCGCCCATTATACCAATAAGCTATTTATAATCATTACCAAACTGTCAAAATTTACCTTCTTATTCTAACTATATTGTAGCAGTTTTTAATTGCCTAAAAACACGGACAAAAAGACATTTTCTAAAAATAAATCTTAGCTAGATCGATTTATTATCCCCGAAACTCCCTGGACACTAAATTTTATGAAAATCGTTGGAGCCGTTTCCGAGATCCCGATTATATATATATACAAGAATTGCTCGTTTAATAGTATAGGATGTGTAAGTGTATATAATGTATAAGTGTATATATATATTTCATGTACGTGTAGCATGTACATTTTTGAATTGAATGTGATCATGACAACTTTACTGCCCATAACTCACTCTCTGTTCTACCCAAAGTTAGCTGGTAGAGAATGCAACAGATCCTTAAAAGCCATTCTTTAACTTTCTTCCAGCCCAGATGTCCCTTTAATTTTATAAATACTTTATTTTTTATTTTTGAATACTGATAGAACCGATAACAGGTGAAAGGTGACACCCCCTTAACGTGTAATCTTACCATTTCCATCTACACAAGCTTTTCTACATCGTTCATTTATGAAGTCATCCCCAGAGAGGTGTGTGCAAGCAAACACTTCAATATATTAGGACCTCGAAGTATGTAACTCGTGTAATTTCAAGAGCAAATTAGAGTAAGCGGCGGGAATATAGCGAAGAGCTCCACCGCCCATATTAAACTTGAATATTGATTATATTACGTTACAGTGTAGTGACAGCTTACGAGAATCACCTACCGCATATGATCCCCGAAGTGTCGTAAAAGGCGACCGAGGAACATGAATCAGATGATTGGCAGCAGCATCTTTCTGATAACAAATAAAAATAATAAAAATCTCCGGTTTGATTTCCCTCTGTCGATTATAGTTGATGATGTCTAGCACATTCTTTGCTTCTTCATAGATAGAATTTTCCATTAGATAAAATAGACGTCCCCACGACAGCAGTTCATATCATTTTTTTTTTATCAAAATGTGTTTCGGGAGCTTAAAACATAATTTTGTTTATGTTGCCTTGCACATCTTAGCCAGTATCGATTTTCGTTAATTTTTTTATAGAATAAGGATGGCAAACGAGCACACAGTCCACTTGATGGTAAGTGGATGCTGTGGCCCAGACATCTACATTTATATTTATTTAAAAATCAAAATGCAGATGCGCTGCCAGCCCTGAGGACTGAGATAGAACGCCTCTTTTCCAGTAAAAAGGGTCGCCGGTTCTCTACACTCACCAAACAAAACACAGCAAGCAGCATTAAGCTGCTATTTTACGCTGGTATTCTGTGAGAGCGTGGTCCTGCTCCGGTCGAGCCGACCCTTTCATGCTGTAACCACAATATAACTGCAGCATGGCTCCACCACGTTAAATATCGTTGATAGGTTGTTGCACTATCGAATTATATTTTTTTGATAATTTAATTTAGGACCGATGATTCAAATGTCGGATAAAAGTTATTCATCAAACAATTTATAATCTGACTGAATGTAAAAGTTAAACAATCGAACTAATTTTTTGTACTATTGTAATTTTTCTTTAAGTTGTATTGGACGCTTCATAACGCAAAGCGTTATTAGGTAACGCTTTACTATAGACACGTCAAGGTCAAGCAATTTTGTGTTCTTAAAGTGCCTCTATCATAACCATGTTGAACTTAAACGATAATTAGAGTAGCTGTAGATCAAAAAACACTAATTAAACCATTTTACATTTTCTTAAAAACTCATTTTATATTACTACTTCAAAAATAAATGGTTTAAAAAATTTTTACGTGGACTTCCGGATGTTGATTTTGTATGTGGTTACGATTACTCCCGAAAAATAGCATGCGTAGTTTGTTAATAAAATGGGTGCGTTTGGCAGAAAAAAGCGCTAGCAAGCGCTTACAAGCGCTAAAATAGTTTTCGGCCAGGACACGATTGCTACTTCAGTAGCGCTGACACAATCCGCCATTTTGCTTATTTAGTTTGTTTGTTTTGAAGTAGAAATTATAAGTTGTTTTGTGCAATGTTAGTTTTAAGTAATATAATGATATGAATAGACATATACGTTACTAAAAATTCATGATTAGTAAGTTTTTAATATTAATACTTTACAAACATATATTTAAATTAGGTTAGGTTCCCCGGTTAAAACTAACATCGTGTCCTGGAGGAAAATAGCTACTTACGATTTGATAGCGCTTACCGCTTACGATCGCCATTTTGCTTACAAGCGCTTGCTAGCGCTTTTTTCTGCCAAACGCACCCAATGATTTTCAACTTTTATGTTTTATTATTATTAAAAATTTAAGGGCGCTTTAATTTTTTTCCTTTGTATATTAATAAACGCAATTTATTAATATATAAAGAACAAATGTATCATATCGCTTATATATATTTTATTATACCTTGTGTAATCGATTTATTTTGGTAATAATAATTTTTCCCTGTAGGTGACACTACTTGTTAAAATAATAGAGCGCTTTAAAACACGTATATAATGTATTTTAAAACTTAGGAATAAAATTTTCTCTTTGATCAAAATTAAATGAAAGATGAGGCATGCACTTTTGGATTTTTCAGACTATTTTATCTTGTGAGTAACTTTAATCCAAGGTTTGAAAAATCGGCCCTAGTTGAATAGAAGTGGTGAATACAGGTTATAATACAAACAAAAAAGAACCCATAGGTCAGAAACCTGTAGCATGAACCTCTCATATCTACATATTAAAGTAACCGCATTGTGTAACTTAGCTAAATTTTAATCATCTATACAGACACCGAAGCAATTCTATGTAAGTTTTTCATTCTTCTTTATTATTTACACAAAACACTAAACAAAACAAGTAAAACTTTAAAAAAAATATTTTAACCCTTTTTTATTCGAATTTGAGCATTATCAAAATTTCAAGTTTCTAGCTAATCGGGAGGTTAGTTTAAACTTTAAAACTAGTTATTAAACTCCACCCAGAACGACAGTCAGACAAATAAACGAGAAATTGAAATTGAAACAAAAACGTGATAAAATAAAATCAAGCTTATGCAACACAACGCGGTGGACTTTGTGGCACATTGACACGTGCTTTTTGTATTTTCATTGATCATATACGCTGTGTGCTCGTGTCTGCAGCATCCAGCAGGTACGCTGTGTGCTTTTATTTATTGTGATAGTGATGAAATAAGCCCCGGCGTAACATTGTTATATATGCTAGTGTTATGTTTTTTTTCCTTTGCTACATATTTATTGCAATGGATGGATGTGATTTTTCACCAAGGTTGCAAGAAAAAAATCTCTTTATGATCATTCACGATAATAATCAAGCTAATGATGCACTGATAAATATAATAATGATGTTTATTATCACTGTGTGATAACTGCGCGACATTCTTAACACTACACGGCATTACTTTAATTTACAGATATTATTTTTTATTTTATTTTAAATTCAGTATGTACTCGATGAATAAAAGTATTCTTTATAATAAGTAATTTGTATGTACATCATTGGACATTTAATTATTTTTATAATTTGCAACGTTTTGTTATTAGTACAGAGATGGTTGGAGGCGTAAAAACGAAATACCTTTATCGGTGGGTGCTTGAAGCAACCTCCACATTTGACAGCTCTTGATCATTTCCGAACTATCAATCTCTTGGTTCATTACAAACGCATTGAATGTTGCAATGTAAACGGCCTACGCTAATGAAGTTCATGACTCAGCTTAGCATCTCTAAAGCGACTCTACGCCACCGCCCACGGTCAGTAACTTGACAGCCCAGCCAGTCGCTTTTTAAAAGGGGATCTCGAATCTTATTTCATTGTAAAGACCCGCCGGTTGTGTTGTGGAGATATAGCTCTCAATAGCTGTAACTGGATATTAGTAGAGGGGGAATGAACTTTCAAACGGTCAGAGACTACGGAGCGTAACGTTAAGGGCCTCTATGCACAAGCAGCTGTTACACATGTACATCGTTTGATTTCGTCACAATTTTTAAATGCAATATTATATCATATTTATAAGCGACAGTAGCCTAATGGCAGGGCGCGGACCGCGAACTCAAAAAGGTCGTGGGTTCGAATCCACCATTCAACACAAGCAATTTAAGCTTACCGCGAGTGGTTAAGGGGAATATTAGTGATGTTTATAGCATTGTCAATATTCTTTATTAAAAAAAATATCAGGCCTGATAATAGCGACCACTAAGAATTCTTAACCTAATTTAATCATTAAATTAATTGTATCCCACATGTTTCCTAATACAGGTTTAGCCAGCAAAATAAGCGGTTCAAAATTACGTTTTAACTTTCAGTAGTCAGGATCGAATTCGGGGTCTTTCGGGAAATTTAAAGCAACACCGTATTCTTCTGTTGCACTGAGCGACACTTAGTTTTAGTAATTTTGTAATTTAGTAATCATAAGTAAAAAACCCCATACTACATCTACAGGTTGTAGCCGAATCGTACAAATAGATTTTAGGGTGTGATTCTATCCGTCATTATGAGCAATTTAAGCTTTTAATGACAGATGGAATCACCTCATAAATACCTTTTGATTTCTGTATTACAATGAAATGACATTTTTATTATGTATGTATGCAACAAGTTTTACAAAAGTTTACGTAAAAAAACTTTTATTCAAGTTCCGCTGTCTGCAAAATTAGTTTATATGACCTAAAGTTCTAGTAGCAATGTAGATAAGGTAACCGATAATTTTCTAATGTAGACATTTTAAATACTAAAGTGTTTTTGATCGCTTCTGTCGACCCGCGGTCAACATTTAACAGCACTGGTAAAACCGCGCTGCATTCAATCTGATTCTTAAGGGGTGACTACGCCGCATCTGCATTTTGATTCTTAATCGAGGCATTCTCTTACCGTTAGGTGAATTATGTTTGTTTCTAAAGTAACAGTCAGCTTTCAGTTTAGTGGCGACGTAAGGGTATCCACTATTCCTTATCATTCCGTGGGTGACGAGGTGACAAAGGAAAATAAGCAAGATGTGTGCAGCTGTCCAGCTGCATCTTCCTAATAACAACTGAAAAAAAAAAATTTTATAGGATGGGGTAACAAACGAGCACACTTACCTGGTGGTAAGTGGTTGCTGTGGCCCATAGACATCTACATCTACCCTCGATTACAAATCAAAATGCAGATGCGTTGTCACCCGTGAGGACCAAGATGGAATGCCTCGTTTCCAGTAAAAAGGGTCTCCGGATTTCTACACTCACCATAAAAAACACAGCAGTATTAAGCTGCTATTTTACGCTGGTATTCTGTGAGAGCGTGCTCCTTCCCTGGTCGAGCAGACCGATTCGTGCTACAACTGTATGGTTCATAAAAGATAGCTTGATCTCTGCGACAGCTGTCAGTAAAAATCACGCCTATGTAGTCCTGAATTTCTTAGTGGTACAGACAGTACCTGTCAATGTCATACTTTATGGGCACGCCGACCTAAATAAATCCACAAAGTATGACACAGGTACTGTCTGTACCACTAAGAAATTCAGGACTTCATAGGCGTGATTTTACTATCAGCTGTCGCAGAGATCAAGCTATCTTTTATGAACTATAAAAAATATATGTAAAAATATAAGCTTTAATGAACAAACGATTTAATCAATGCCACAGACTACATAAGGGGGTGTCGTGAGAGGCGACAGAGGGAAAATAAAATAAATAAATAAATAAACCTTATTATTAGCATAATTACACTATTTTCCTTTACAATAACTTCTTTACAATATGTTTAAAATAAGCTATGTACAAATTTTACAAACTTTTGCTTACTTCCGGCTGTACTAGGCCGAGCCTCTATCACAGACGGCAGTTCCTCCATAATACAAAATATTATATTATATCACTAAATTTGACTTAATCAAAGACAAAACACGCTAACAATAATGACAACAAAAGTTAGTTTTACACTAAAGTTAACATTGATATTCAATTCTTTTTTTTTTTTGAGTACCGCCATAAAAGTTAATATTTTTAGGAAAGGTAAGGTGACGGAGGTAAGGTGAACAAATGAACCAGGAGGTGGGTAGCAGAATCTGCTTAATAACATCTCAAAATTTTTAAAAAACTGCGCTTGCCAACCCGCTTGCAAGTGTGGCAACTACGACAAAATCCCCCCATGAGGCATTTTATGAGGGAGGTCTATGTAAGCAGTGGACTTTTATAAGCTGTAATGGTGGATGGCCTACATAGAGAACGTATTGCCAACCTGTATTTAACTGTCACGCTTATAATTTTTTTGTATATGCACGTAAATTAAATTCACAGTTAACTAAATCCCGAACAGCTTGTCCCGTCACAAAACTTACGGGATTAAAGTGTAATATAAAGTGCAAAAATGGAGAGATTAAAAATATTTTCGTGCAACAAAGAGATGGGGAAAACGTTTCAGTGAAAGCATTAGATTTTGGTGACGGAACATTACTTAAATTCATCGTACACTGCGACCATAAATCACGTTGAGAGATTCATTTAGGATTTGAATGAAAAAGAAATACCCTGTACCTAATATGAGAGATTTGTCTCAGACTTACTATATTCTACGTTCATGGCTTTATTTTAGCTTTGATAGTTTTTAAGTTAAAAACGACTTAACACATATAAAGATAACATAATGTAGGGAAGAAAGATTATTCTTAAACATTTTTTTATAGAAGAGGGGGCAATCGAGCATGCGGCTCACCTGACTTTAAGTGACTACCGCCGCCCATGATCAACCAACCGCAACACCAGGGGAATTGCAGGTGCGTTGGCGGCCCTTTAGAAAGGAGTAAGCTCTTTTTTTGAAGGTCCCCAGGTCGTATCGGTCCGGAAAAATCGCCGGTGGTAAACTATTCCACAGAGAGGTTGTACGCGGAAGAAAACTCCTCTTGAAACGTACAATGGTGGACCGCCAAGCATCCAGATGGTGTGGATGGTATCGGGACGTTTGCCGCGTAGTGCGTTCACGAAATTTGGCGGCTGGGATTAATCCGAACAATTCATCAGAGCACTCTCCATGGTATATGCGAAAGAAAATGCAAAGAGATGCAACATCTCTTCGCAGTGCCAGTGAATCGAGCCGATCGGAAAGCACTCGGTCGTCGACGATTCGAGCCGCACATACATATCATATAATTCTGAAATGAAAGACAGTGACATAACAACAATTTATTATTTATTATTATTCATTATTTATTAACTCAAAACCAAACGACCGAATTTAACAAAAAAATCCAATAACTAATTTTGGCCCGACTCGGGATTCGAACCAAAGGACTTCACGATCTGACACAGCGTTTACGACCTCCAGATCAACGACTCAGTCGACAGTTCAATAGCTGTTAATGAAGCGTCACGACGCTGTACGCTGTACATCATACAACATGACGCGGAGTCTACAGTAGATAGGCATGACTTCATGGCGCGTAGGTACTTTTTCATTCATTCATCATTCAAAAACCTGTCAAAAGACCATTTGCAAAACATTGGCGCCCCCCTAGATTGTCTCATAAGAATCATCATCATCTCTTACGTCTGTGGGTCTATACAGAAAGACAGTGGGTTGTCTTACGACGCTACATACGCAAGAAGTATATTACTATTAATTTTTTTATATAAGCCATATTATAGTTCTATGAACAAGAATTGCGTGAACAAGTCGGTAAAATCATATTTTTTTATTTAATTCTGACTTGTTTAAAGCCTCTGTGAACGTCAATATTGACGCCTCCGTGGCGCAGTGGCTTAGCAATGAGTGGCTGCGCTAGGGGTCGCGGGTTCGAATCCCGCACGGAACAAGTATTTGTATGGCCTACAAACAGTTGTTCCGGGTCTGAATGTTTGTCCTTGTGCAATTTATGTTTGTAAACCGTCCCTACGATACAAGAGAAAATCTTAGTGTAGGGTTCTATTAGTGTTTTTTTATAAAAAAAAAAGAAAAATATGAAAACCGATTCGCAAAACAAGACTTTCTCAGACAAGAACCGGCAAGAAACTTTGGAGTCTTTTCAATGCCTTCTTATTCCAATGTCGTTTACAACTTATTTTTTTTTTTAGTTTGTTTATAGATATATTATCAAAGAGGACTTACAATTGCAGAGTAAGTTATAACTGCACATGATGGTCCTTAATACAATGATTTATTTTATATCACTAAAACTGCTAAAAACTTGCTAAATAAACTTTTCAGACCTACTTTTGTTACAACTTTAACATGTTATTTAATAAGTATGCACATTGTTGCATTATAATTTTTTGAATATATATAGTAAATTTTTATGTTTCATCTTATAAAACACTGTCTGGTTTTGGTCAATGTATATTTAGGAACCTCCATCGCATAATCACCTCGACTCGTCCTATAGAGCATCCGGTTTTTTTAATAAATATATTTATATTTTTCCACATGAGAACAGATTCTCAAAACTAAACATTGGCGTAAGTCTCAAAATATGAGTGTCTCCTTGAAAAACTTGTGTAGCGATTCACGAAGCGCCAAGTTATAGATTGCTTGTAACAATTGCTTTTGCAAAATGACTATTGTTACTAATCCGTCTGCAGATCCCTACAGTAATACTTCTATTGACAATACAATGTATTAAATACACCATGGCACATGATGCTGTGGAAGTAAGCAATATGTACTAGGTAATTTAGCTGTTGTTTTATCAGTAAGGTCACTAATCCTTCTAATAAAAAAAATTGCAGAATCTTTTTCCAAAGCTAGCTTAAAATATACAAAATCTAAATTAATATTTTGTATATGCCACCATTTTGTGGCGAATTAGTCTTAACTGTAAAAAATTATTTTGTTTTGTGCGTTAAGAAGCAAACCCTTAGGAAACATTATACAATATTTATTTAGGACATTCTAGTGTAAAATAATTCATTTCATCTTACACACACATGTAATGTTGTGTCTCGAATTGAACTTATCCAAATTAAAATCATCAAACACCGACAACTACCGAGTAAAAGACCACTACAACTGACCGCTATTACGACAAATGTAGAAAGTTCCATCTTTTACCACTCGAAATACGAAGGCAAAAAAGCGGATATTAATATTTTACCTAAGATTGTCTCAAGCGTCTGATCTAATTTTAAAATTAAATATTAAAACTCCTATAAACGATAGACAAAAGGTCCCACTATCATTAGCCGCGGCCAGGACTAATTATGGACATGATATTTAAAAGTACCGTGTGAGCAAGAATTTTAATAACGTGTCTCACAAGTGTCTCCAAGGCGAGACGAGTTCTGAGTTAGCTATTTTTTATTCTAGCCGCCGTGATTATGTTTTTATTTTGTTAATCTGTAAATTTTTGTTAAGGTGATACCTCGAAAATTTGGTAGTTTTTCTATTTAACATATTTTTTTAAGTTTTATACATTACAAACCAAAATTTTGGTATATGATTTTTGACTATATGACCTTGGATTGCATAAAAGGAAAACACGATATCATATAATTTTCTCGATAGAAAAAAATTGCAAAGTAGGCTCTAATTATTTACATTTCTCGATGACACCACAATATTATTACGAATAATTTCATGGAATTATTTTTAAGGCATATTAAATAATCATATCTAAGTTCTCATAAACCAGTTTTTTAATCCATAACGAAGTTTTGTTAAAATAAATAAAAATGTTGTTTGGCGCTTACTTAGTTTTTTTCCGAGCGCTTGCTCAGTATAGCTATCTCATAATTTACGTACTATGAAGTCATTACATCACTTTCATTTTTATACTCCCGCATACTCCGTTAGCTTCACCGACAAAGGGATAAGCCACGCCCCCAAAACTTCGATTAATTTTAAAGGTATCCTCTTAATTAGGTACTGCGCGATGATACCCACCTAAGCTTACGGTTATAGTGTCCTATTAACTCTCGGTAATTTACAGCATGCAAATATTTACTTAGATAGTGGTACTATTAGTGAAAACCCATAATCGGTTTCCTATAGCTTAATTACTTTCTACTTACTCTGTTTACTGTTAGTAGAGGGTGCCGAATAAATAAATAAATATCAACAAACATCATTATCTCAGACATAATAATATAACAAAGACCAAGGATCTATGCCTGAAGGAAAAAAAACTTTTATCACACGACCCGATGTCATTAAACTAACGAACTCTAAAAATTTAAAGTTCGTTGCATTACCCCTAGCAATCTAAGAGATCAAGTGCGGCATCACGAAAGTCATAGTATTTTATATTATTAATAAAAAAATATGATTTACACAATCAAATACCTTTTGGAGATCACAGACATTGTCAATGTACCCTTCCCAGGCCTGTAATACTGGTAACATATAATATATATAATAGTTTTATAGCTATATATATTTAGCTAAAGCTCACCTGATTGAAGCTGAGAAAGCTCAAAGAGCAGTCTTTAAAACTGCAGCTAGTCTCCCTGATAGACATGTTACAACGGAACTGTACAGGTTATGGGATGTCATCACCGTTAAGCACATATTTATATTAAAACTAATAACCAACTCAACTGATTTACTATCCCAATCTCAGTATTACTAAAAGGATAAAGCACAAAGTCTGTCCTTCTACGACACTTAAATCTAGCTTAGCCAAGAGACACTAGATCTATGTTAGTAATTATCTACAACAAAATATAAGAGGCAGTTATCTATATATCCCCTACCTAAACACAATAAACTGGCTTAATTCTTTATCACACGAATACACTGAAAGTTTTCTACATCCTTAACTATAATATCACACACATTATATTATTTACCTATAATTATAAAATTTAAATGTACTTTAATCTAAAATATGTATCTACATTTCACGTCATTACGATATATTATATTGGCTTAGTTTTCCTTCATTTTACTAAATATCGATTTTATTTGTTAATTCAATGTAATGATCTCTTCATTACACTATTCAAATGTGTCATTTAAAGATGCACTATCCGTGAGGTGGGACCTGGTGACCTAAGAACAGATATTGTTTAATACCTTTAATAGGCACCAGTCTCCCACAAACTAAAGTTCACAAAGTAAAGTTCAATACGTTTATAGTTTATAGTTACACATATTTGTCATCAATAATTCAGTTTATTTTATAGCATTGGGTGACAAACGAGCACACAGTCCACCTGATTGTAAGTGGTTGCTGTGGCCCACAGACATCCACATTTATCCTCAATCAAGAATCAAAATACGTTTCACCACGGTGGAATGCCTCGATTCCAGTAAAAAGGGTCTCCGGTTCTCTATACTCACCAAACGAAACACAGCAGCATTACACTATTACCTGTGCCGTAACTGTTTGTGATAAAAAATAAGTATACATTCTAAATCTAATTCTAATTCTCTAATACCAGCATTCTTCACGAATTGTCCTTTTGTGATGCCAAATTGTTCGTCATTTCACAGTGGATTGTCAATAACAATGGCTTGCCGTGGAGTGGTAACGTAGGAGAAACCATTTACCCATATTTTAAGCGACAGTAGCCTTATGGCAGGACGCGGACCGCGAACTCAAAAAGGTCGTGGGTCGAATCCGCCATTCGACTACTGGCGTGAACCACTCGTAACACAAGCAATTTAAGCTTACCACGACTGGTTAAGGGGAATATTAGTAATGTTTATAGCATTGTTAACATTCTTTTTTCAAAAAAAATATTATTCCGGTGTCATAAGAGCCGACATGTTCCTGATTAAAGCTGAATAAAAATAAAAACTGCCGCTGCTTTACTTGCCAAACGTGGCAGCTATGGCAGATAGAACCTCTTTTCAGCAATCAATGGGTGAGACCTACGTTTAGCTCTGGATTTTTGAGGGAGTAAAATGAATGAATGAATGCCGATCTGACCGATGATTTTAAAAATAGAAACAGGAAAAAAAACCTATCTACATTATTGAGAGCGCGGCGTAATTTGTCATCCTCGCTTCACGCCAGATCCAGTCGCACCCAGCGCCATTCATCTGAACGGAACAAAACGCTTTTAAAACACCCAAGGTCGTAAATTATTGCCACTATCTCGGGCACACAACTGCTCCTCAATAACTCAAAACAATGGCCGTTTTCAAAAAATTTAAATGACATCGCATAATTTCCTGACCTGAAAGCAGGGTTATCAGTTATCAATATAATTATTTTCAGTGATAATTATCAGACTTCAAATAATCAAATAAGGGACATCCATTTGCATGTAATTAAAATGTAAATGTTCGTTTGGTCAAAATATTAAATATAATATGATAGTCCTTCACTGACTGCTTTAAAATTTAGAACGTTTCATTTATATACATACTTTTAAAAAACTTTTGGAGCCACAGTAAGGCGAAACTGGGTAGAGCTACTGATATTATAAATCTATAACTAGATTAATTATTATTTAAGCTAAGTCCACAGCATAGGGCTCCCAAGGAATGTCACATGCCTATGTTCAGCAGTATACTTGAGAAAGGCTGTGATAATGATGATGAATCAGGGATGGCAAGAACAAATCATTTTGATTTAAATCAAAAGAAAGTTTTCACTAAAATCAATGATTTAATCAAAATTTTTTAATTTCAATTTCTTTCACAGAAAGCAACATAAAAAAAAAACAAATTTAGAAATTATAATTAAGTTACAAAGTAGGGTCGTTTATATCCGAGAAATTAATATCGTTACAATATTTAATTAAAAAAACTAGTTTCCTAGCTTTTTCAATTCCCAGTCGGTTTCATAATTTGCTTTGAATAATTCCAAAGGTAGAAATCATTCTTTCCTCAGCAGCTGAAGAAGGTGGTATCGCCCTAAACAAATTATTCACCACTGGATAATTTTTTAACTGATCCTCTTCACTAAATATATTTTTTGTGACATCCACCACTCTAGTGGCGTCCCATTTTTTACTATTTCTTCTACGAACATCACACTTCTAAACGGTTTTGATTTTGACTTAAGTTTTACTATCAATGGTAGCAAACTGAACCATCATAGTGATTTCGTGCTTCCTCCAACGCACTTTCTTCTTCTTCATCTGTCGGTGTGAATTCTGTTTTGGTTCGGTCTAATAAAAATGCCAAAATCTAACTGGGGGACATTACTTGCTTATGACTCTTTTGACACTTCGACAGTTGCAGTTGCATATAGCCCGACAGGCAGTTTTGGTAGTGCTTTTTTCTGTGAAATGTTCCCAAATCCCAGCCCTAGCGAGGCATTTTATTTATAATAAATTAGTCACGCACGCATCACATCAATAACAATGGTAAACAAAAGTGAACGAATGATTGCTTGTGAGAATGAAAGTAAGACCGTAATTGCAAGCGAAATGTACAAAACACTACACGGGGATTTCGCTTTTGCTTGGCATTCACATGTCAAACAAAAGGGAAATTCCCGCGCTTTGTCCGCGCAATCCCTTGAAGGCGCGTTCCGTTTTGCGCAAACATATAGTTAAATTATACAATAAAATGAAAAAACCAAAAAATCGTGATTAATTAAAACATTTAAAAAAAATCGTACTTTATTCGATTTTTTTTAAAAATATGTTTTGATTTTGAAACTATTCAAACAAATAATTCATTTATATTTACATATTTGAAGTTATTTGCACAAGTAAGAAAAGACGTACCTAATATCTTTAAGACACTGTCAACCAGTCTTATGCAAAAAAAAAAATGGATGCAGAATGCAAACAACTACAATAGATGATCTGATCTGAGTTCTTTTTCCCCATCTCAAAACTGCTCACCTTGCCTAAAGAAGTTTTCCACTTCAAAAAATTGTAACTTACAAAGATAGTCCCCATAACAATTATGTTCGATAAAATCAGCTTAAATAGAAATCAAAACAAACTAATATCAAATATAAACTACAGTAACTAGTATAGTGATTACTATGTGACGTGCAACATCAGTTTCCCGTGCCTCGGAAAACTCGTAAAGTTTTCTATGGTGGCCACTCTACGTTGAGACTGGCCGTCTAGGACTGTATGATAATTTAAGTTCTCAAAACAAGTCATCTTTATAAAACTCCATAAAAACTTTATAAAATATCCAAAAAAAAAATCGGATGCAGCCGAATATTGATACCGAACTCCAAATTCAACTTAATTTTCTCATGGAGACATTATGGGGGAACTGCGGACATCTGTTATCTGGGGAATAGAAGACTAAACTAACATAAACAACATTTTTGTCTAATAGGAGTAAATCAGTATTAACAGTCGAATTATTTTAAAAAAAACCGGCCAAGAGCGTGTCGGGCCACGCTCAGTGTAGGGTTCCGTAGTTTCCCGTCCGTCACAATAAGTGTTCCCACTTATGAGTTTAAAGGTGGGTATCCATTATGTTCGCGCTCCAGCAGCGCTCCGCGCTCCTGCAACTGCTCCCGGTAGTCGGTACGTGTGCGAACATGGAGCGTGCAACATTGCACACTCCGCGGCAGGCGCTCCGACTTTCCATCCAAGTTCAAAATGAATTTCCTAGAAAGTCCTTATAAAGTTCAACTTTTCAGATTTTTTTCAGATTTTCTAAACTTATGGTTCAAAAGTGGGGGGACACATTGTTTTTTACTTTTGGAGCTATTATTTCCGAAATTATTGACATTATCAAAAAATGATCTTAGTAAACCCTTATTCATTTTTAAATACCTTTTCAACAATATATCACACATTAGGGTTGAAATTAAAAAAAAATTACTTCCCACTTTACATATAGGGGGGCTACCCTAATAAAACATTTTTTATTTTACCACTTTGTCGGCGTGATTGATACACATATTGGTACCAAATTCAGCTTTCTAGTGCTAACGTCACAGAGATTAAGCGAGGACGGACAGACGGACAGACAGACATGGCGAAACTATAAGGGTTCCTAGTTGACTACGGAACCCTAAAAAGATACTCAAAAAGTAAAGAAAAATAATACGTTACACACGCACACGTCGGTTAATTACCTCCTCTCCTCTTAATATTAATATGCTTTTCATCACGCATTGGTGCGGTATAAAATAATACGATTTAATACGAGCGAGAAGCGTGACATAACAATACAAAATGAAATGAAATATATTTATTACTTCGAAGTGAGGGAATAAACTTTTCGTTTGTCAAATATC
This sequence comes from Parnassius smintheus behrii, assembly GCA_036936625.1. Taxonomy (NCBI): domain Eukaryota; kingdom Metazoa; phylum Arthropoda; class Insecta; order Lepidoptera; family Papilionidae; genus Parnassius; species Parnassius smintheus. Next base: position 31,217,230 of record JAUPFT010000021.1, read on the forward strand.
ATTTTGCTACCGCTTCGAAATGAGGATTCTCTGACCGGAGAAAACCTTTTTACGTGATAGAACCTGCTGAACGCTGCAGCTATGTTATGGCTATAACATGAATGGGTCGGCTCGACTGGGACTTCGCACTCACAAAATACCAGCGTAAAGTAGCCGCTGAATGCTGTTGTGTTTCGTATTACGAGAACCAGAGACCCTTTTTACTGGAAACGAGACATTCCATCTTAGTCTTCAGGGATGAAAACGCATGTGCATTTTGCTTCTTAATCGAGTATAAATGTAGATGATGTCTGTGGGCCACATCATCCACATACTCTCAGGTGGACTGTGTGCCCGTTTGGCACCCTAATTCAATAAAAAAAAGAAACGTCGCAAGAAACTCAAAATATTGGAGCGTATGGGTGCACACCTAACCCGAGCGGACTAGCCCCCAAAAGCAGATCCCGTTCACAAGTATGACGACTGTGGCAGCCATAGCTCTCCTCGACTATCCTAAACAGGAAGTGGATGACCCGTCACACGACGCCGCCGCAAGCAGACACCTTAAAAAAATAAAACCCATACTCTCCGTTTCGCGTTTGAGGTGTATAAAATGTTTTAAAAGTAAAAATACGATTATAAAATATTAGTTTACTTATGTTAAATAAAAAACGGAAACATAAATCCCCATAAAATTTCATGTTAATGTAGAGTAAAGAAACGGGTTCGGAAATAAGCCGGCATGACGAAACTAATATCGCGACAGTTAGGTGTAGGGTTACCACATTATATTTTGAAAAAAAAAATAACTGCAATATGAAATAAGTCACTGAAAATTCTACAACTGTGAAGTTTTCTCAGACGAGATGAATATGTGGCATTATCATTAAATTTTGTTCAATTCAGACTTAGTTTAATTACCTACCTATAATTTAAAATATATTATCTATAGTAAATATATATTTCTACTAGTTATTTTATGATAGTTATTAAAATATGAAATCACCCCGTACTATGGGTACGGGCTGATTCCTTTTCTCTCTTATTTTTTTAAAAAGTTACACAACAAATAGTACAAAAATTGAGATACATTTAAGCTTTATAACATTCTTGCTAATTTGCTACATATGTGAATATACACGACAAATTAATAATATTATCTACTACTTTCGATTAGTATCAAAACCTCTAGTGCTATAAAAATTAAGTTTATACAGATAACTGTAATTACGTAAACGTTCCAATCGAGGAGTGTCCATGGTGACAGGAGGACGGATGGTAAGCCTAGTTAATCGGCTATTGTTCGAAGTCGACTCATCTCGTTTTCATAACTGTAGATCATTAACCCGCGCACGAGCGGTCGCAAGCACGCTGAACTTTTAACCTCAATCGCGAAATATACAGCATTGTCAGCGCGCGGGTATCGACGTCGTTTATCGCACTTATGTGACATATAATACAATTAAAAAAAATATTGTGAAATCAATTTCCAAATTTATTTTCACTGACTGTGTCGCTTTTATTTTCATAACAGAAACTAACTAGCAACCACACTGTTCTTTTAATGCTATTATAGACAGCTCGCATCTAATTTACTACGTCTATGTTTTTATAAGCTCTATACTGACATGATACAGCTAAACACAAAAAAACAAGTGGGAGTACCTACGAGAATGTGAACATCGCGTGTTGTCCGTGATGACTTCATATGAATCTGAGACGTGTCTAAGGAGACATGGTCCTTTACTGCTGGTCGAATGAGGAAGCTCAAGGTCGCTTAGCGAGCTAGTATTGTAATCGGTCCTTGATGCAAGTGCAAATTTTCAAGTCAATAGGTCGACGTACAAATTGGTGATAAATAAACAATAAATGATTATTTAAAAAGATTCCATTATATAAATAAATATACATGCGAAGTTAATAAAAACGTGTTATAAATTAACTTTAAGTCAAACATTATAGCGTCTGATAATAAAAGTTATACTTTTATTGATAAAAGTGCTTTATCACTCGATCTTTATAACCTAGTCCATAACAGCAGAATATACCACGTACATATGACGTTAGCGTTTTAGGACAATACCATCATTGTTTTAATATCGCATTCAGTCAGGGCAAGACCCTGATAGAAAGGAAGCTTAGCCACTGCGAAAGTATCAACACTATTCATCAGTTATTATCGCTCAGTAAAACAGTCATCCAAGCAAGTTAAGTGTAAACATTTTAGAAAAGTGTTACAATTGGTTAATACAATACTTGGAAAAGCATCATACATGTGTACATTGATACACTATTATAAATATATACGTATTAAAGAAAAAGGTATATTGTTTTAAGAACAGTTTTGTTACTTCTGTAAAAATGTTCTTGAATGTACTTTACTAATGAAAAAATAAGCAGTGATAATTTTTATTTATTTTATTATATTTTAGCATCCAGCAATGAATTTAACAGATTCGATAATGAATAATACAAATAGTAGACATTTGGCTACGTTTCAATTAAAATTTCAAAAACTATTTCACGACCATAACACGTTCTTAAGGGGAAATATAATGTCAAATGGCTTAGCAAGATCCTTCGTTATGCCGAAAATATTGCAGCATTAATTTTGAAATAAATATATGGTAAAGTTGAGAATTAATGTTAGTGATTATGTTAGACGAAAACCCGATTTCGTAAAATTTTCTCGATAGAAAAAAAATCCAAAGTTACCTCCAAAATAAACAATAAACCGCTGTTATTCATAAAATACTTTAAATAAGATCATGAAACTTTGCATACTAACTGAACTAACTATAAAGCAGTGCTTATGTTATTTACTTTTTTTTATACCATTATTTTCACTGTAAAAAGAAATTACCTAAACTATCGGCGTCTTGAGCTTGAATTCTGTCGCCCCGTTAGTATCGCTTAGGCTTTTGAAGGGAGAAGTTGTGTCGCTTACGATCAGAATATACATTACGCAACAGTACGACGTAAAATGAAAATGGCAAATAACCGTGATAAAAATAAGAAGCGGCTGGCTTGGCGCTAAGAAACAGGCATAAATATGATAAACCTAATGAAATAAGTGTCTAACGACCTTTCTACTTACATTATTAGTGATTACAAACATGTCGGTACATAGCATACGACGTGCGCGCAAGTGGGGACGAAATTAGAATTTGAGCTGACTTACTCTATCCTCTTAAAACTAAATAAAATGTAAAAACCGACAACAAATAATAGAAAGCAAAATAAACGCAGTAGAAATGCGGTCGTTAAGGAGTATGTTAGGGCTGAATCTGAGTGACAGGGTGAGAAATTGTGTGATGAGAGAAGAGTGTGGTTTGCAAGATGATGTTGTGACGAGGATAAAGAAAGGAATGCTTCGGTGGTTTGGTCATGTAGAAAGAATGAATGACGAGAGTGACAAAAAAAAATTATGTTGCAGTAGTGAACGGAAGGGTCGGAAAGGGACGTCTTAGGCGAAAGTTTAGCGACCAAATTGGCGATATATTGAAAATGAGCCAAATCGACGAGCATATATGCGTAAATATATGGATGATGGATTTGGAGGAGGAGAGAGAGGTGTGTCAGGATCGTGTCGAGTTCTGTAGTCTCTGCCTATCCCTCTGGGTGACAGCCGTGAGTGTTTATGTTATGTTGTGTTAAATAATAGAAAAGAATAAAATAATTTCACAGTTTAAAGTTGGTGCTCAAACATAGCGTAATAGAGGGATTAGGCTCTTAGAGTGTACTAAGGGTCCGAGTGTGTGCGTACTTTGAGTGTACAAGCTCAATTTCTTTGAAATAGGTTGTTCAATTAAACATTTCATAACCTATTTTGCCTTAGGGATGGAATATTTACTACAACATTGCTTATACAGGGTTATTTTTCTTCACCATTTACCTATAGTATTACTTATTCTGAACTATCCCTGCAAATTTGGTCGGTTATTGCAAAATAACCCCTATATATATGCGACCACTACAAAGGTATAAGCTACTAAATACAAAAAGAATACGCAAAGTCGGTTCACAATTGACGATGTATTTCGTAACTTCGTACCTACCAAAAAAAATATACAGTCGAATAGTAAACCTCCTTTTTTTTGGTCTCGGCTGAAAAATACCACGCGCGTTCCACCTTGGCCCAATTGAAACGTAAGTAATAACGTTTATCACAATAACTCGGACGATAAAAGTAAAACGAGCTAACAAAGGACAAAAGTTTGCAATGAACGTGGTAACTGTAACACGCAACCGCGGTACTGCGCACTGGTTTCAGCCGAAACCTTCAGATTCGAGTCCATTGTTGTAAAATACGTAACTAAGGTATAAAATATATAAAATACGTAAATAAGATATCATTTGAATATACATCAATGAAAAAAATGTCATTAATTACAATGAAAATTCATTTTTTTTTGTTAAAAATGAATGAAAATACTTATTTTTCCATCTTTCTTCTTCCCACGACAAATTTTTTGTTTATTATACAATTATATACACATAATATACCTACATGTACATACATTACAACATAAATCGTAAGACTGCATTCCATTTAGGTTAGTACTAGAGATGGGCCGAATATGGATTTCACCGAATACGAATATTCGGCCGAAAGTTCGGTAAAACCTTTACCGAACCGAATATTCGGCCGAACATTATTCGGCAGGATCACCTCGGTATCGGTACCTAACCAATTTATGTCGAAACTTGTTACCGTAAAGCACGCGGGATTAGAGCCGGACCCTGCCCCTCCCTCCCCCGCCACATCTGACATGTTATTGCATCATCTAGTACTGACAAATTGCCGGTTGCTTATGTTTTGACTATTGTTGTGAGAAAAAAATTATTTCGTTGTGTTATTCTTAGTGCAAATTAATAATTATATGATAAAAATTAGTGGCAGGAGATCTACTGTTAGAACTTATTTTAGGGAAACTGACGATCAAAGTAATGTGAAATGTACCTACTAATGTAATGTAATGTTTCTTTGTTTGATTCCAAAAACATTTTATCAAGCTTTCTATTTGTTATAATTGGAAATACCTCAAAAACATAACGCTATACAAGTAGGTTTAACCCATAAATAAAATATACTTTCAACAGCAAAATTATGAAAGACATTACTTAATGGTACGTATCAATACAGTGGACACTTTGAGTAGGTACCACTTTAACGAATATTCGGTGATTTAGTCGAATATTCGGTAAAACTGCCGAATATGTCGAATACCGAATATGAAACGAATATTCGGCCATCTCTAGTTAGTACTACTATTAACTACTCTGTGACTTAGGCTACTGAAATTAGGTAGGTGTTAAAAAACTCAAAACAATTTTGATCATGAGCTGTGCTGACTGTAGTGAAATTACTATTAAACTACGTCATGGCTATGAAATTATTGTAATGCCATCGGCCCGCAAAGTTCAAAATATTCAGACGACCGAATTGGGTCTAAACTAAATTACAAAATTACATTACATTACGTCCACATTATATATATATATATATATATATATATATATATATATATATATATATATATCTCTTAAAAATATCATATAGATAAATAAATACACGTCAAGCAAATAAGAATGTTAAAACGGCGCTGAACTTGCCTTGAATCTTTAACGGCTATAGCATTCACTTCGTTGTGTTCACGAAGAGCACACAACTTTAATTGCGCAAGTTAAGCAATATTTACACAATACACCGGTCGCTGTTGCAACGAAATTATTTTAAATCTTTTTTTTTTAATTCCCGCCTCTTGTTTAATTATCCGCTTCCTAAAATAATTCCAACGTTGGAACCTCCTTTCATCGGACACTAATAAGTAGAACGGACTGCGCCGATCGAGCGATGGCGGACAAAGGCCATTGTTACAGTCGGAGCGCAGACTTAACCGTAAAAAAGTGTAAAACACGCCTTCATGAAAAAATTTCACTTCTCGCTCCTGACTGGCCATTGTCCTTCAATTTGGTGAGTTTAAAATTGCCTACGGAGCGCAAAATTTAAAATTTTTACGATAAAGTTACTAAAAACTTATGATACGATTTAAAATATTGCTGTTTGAATGACATCATTCCTCTCTAAAAGTGGGGGTTATTGTGGTTTTGCTGTGCGTGTTAATACTACGATGTACTTCCAAGAACACAAACACATGCATAAATTTTATAAAACCGTATTAGATTCCCGATGTCGGTACATTAAAGAAACTTTTGCAATTTAGATGGTTATTCAATTTATTTGCTATTTTTGTTGCATACATTTGGTCATAAGAAAACGTTCAAAACAAGAACCCTGCCAGGGCACTGGAAGTATTGACAAATATTAATATTATTATTATTTAATGAATATTATACAACAATTACAATTAGGTAACACATATTATTTATTCCTATTTCCTTACTTAATCACTAAACGTTAAGAGACGCTCTGTTGTTATGGAAAACTTCGAGAGGTTTCCTGCACGTTTAACCCTCAAGTTCCTGCCACCTATATTTGTAACGCAAGTACCTGCCCGCGGTCACAGTGACTCGTACATTAAAACCATGTTTTCTCATGTAATATGAGCCAATAATGTAATAAATAATAAATGAAACGCACTTTAAGATTATAATAATGACATTGAAAAGAAAAAAAAAAACTAAATAACAGTGGTAGAGCCACGCGGCAGCTTTGCTGTTGCACGTATGGGCCGGCTCAAAACGGGGTGGTACCACGACCTCACAGAATACCGGCGTGAAGTGGAAGCTCTGCTTCCGCGTTTCGTCTGGTGAGTGCAGGTGGCCGGAGGCCCAAATCCCCTCCCCCCCATCAACATGGTAGCGGAATTAAATAATGATAGACTACCCCAGGAGGGTACCAGCACCCCTGGAGAATCCCTCGCTGAGCATCCACGACCATGTTTCTCCACTTCCGAGCGTGGGTGCTCAGGCTGCCCCGCGTATTCTGGGGGGGGACGGGGGGCAAAATTCCGCTCAAGACTACAACTGCTCGGGGCAAACGGAGCAACAAGACCAAGGCGACCCCTGCCACGCTGTCCGTGAATTTCTGCGATATCAGGGGACTTCACTCTAACCTAAACGCCGTCCACTACCATCTCGAGACGGCGAGGCCGGCTCTGCTCTTTCTGACCGAGACGCAGGTGTCATCTCCGGCTGATGTCTTGTATCTCTTCTACCCGGGGTACAAACTGGAACACTCCTTTGTGCCTCGGGCTGGAGTTTGCGTTTACGTCAGAGAGGACATCTGTTCTCGACGCCTCGGACTTTGACGTCAGACTTGAAGGTTCGGACCTGTCTATCCTTTGGCTACGCGTAGACAGCGACGACCATCCGCGCGTCTACGGGTGCCTCTATAGGTCCCATAGCGGTAATGCCGAAACAGACCGACTCTTCGACCACGTCCAAATGGCTGCAGATTCGTTGCTACAGCAGATCCCCTCCGCAGAGATCGTGATCCTCGGCGACTTTAACGCCCATCACGCCGAATGGCTTGGTTCACGTTTAACCGATCATGCGGGGAGATCTGTTCATGATTTTGCCTTGGCATATGGTCTGACACAACTGGTTACTTCGCCTACGCGGATTTCAGATGTGGAGGATCATGCACCTTCCCTGTTGGACCTTCTGCTGACCTCTCACCCGGACGGATATCAGATTTCCGTCGACGCCCCTTTAGGCTCCTCGGACCATTGTCTGGTCCGGAGTGTCGTGCCACTCACGCTGAAATCGCAGTTGCATTCTGCAGGCTGCCGCCGTGTTTGGCACTATAGGTGAGCCGATTGGGATGGGATGCGGTCTTTCTTTGCATCCTACCCTTGGGGGCGGGTTTGCTTCTCGCCGGATGATCCCAACGTTGTTGCGGATTCTGTTACTGATGTGGTACTTCAGGGTATGGAACTTTTTATTCCTTCCTCTGTGGTGCCCATTGGAGGCAAATCTCAGCCATGGTTTGGTCGCTCCTGTAAAATAGCATCATGCTATAAGCAGGAGTGCTACTAAGCCTGGGTTGATGCATCAGCGTCCCGGGATGTAAACACCAGCGCTCTAAAAAAGAAGTATAATTCCGCCTCTAGGTCCTTCAAAAGTCATTGCCAAGGCAAAGTCAGAGCACATCGGCAGAATTGGCGAGAAACTAGTTCGCCTTCCTTATGGAACCCGTGCATTCTGGTCTCTCGCCAAGGCTGTCCAGGGGAATTTCTGTCAGCCATCTCTTCCATCTCTGCACAGGGAGGACGACTCACTGGCCCATACTGCAAAAGAGAAAGCCGATCTTCTAGGCTCTTTCTTTGCGTCTAGCTCAACTCTCGATGACGGGGGGAGTACGCCGCCGACCATCCCACGGTGTGAGTGCTCCATGCCGGAAGTGCAGTTCACACAGCGCTCGGTTCGCAAAGCACTCCTCTCCCTGGACATCCACAAGTCGAGTGGGCCTGACGGAATCCCTCCAATTGTGCTGAGGACGTGTGCTCCAGAGTTGGCACCGGTTTTAACGCCTCTTTTCCGGTACTCCTACTCCCTAGGCGTAGTCCCAAAATCATGAAAGACGGCTTTCGTCCTAAAAAAGGCGACCGCTCAGACCCGTCCAACTACCGGCCAATCGCCATCACCTCATTGTTCTCCAAAACAATGGAGTCCATTGTAAACTGCCAGCTCATGAGGTACCTTGAGGATCACCAGCTGATTAGTGACCGCCAATACGGTTTTCAGCTGGTCGGTCAGCTGGTGATCTTCTGGTCTACCTCACTCACAGATGGGCGGAGGCAGTAGAGTTCAAGGGGGAGGCATTGGCCGTTAGTTTGGACATTGCGAAGGCCTTCGATCGGGTTTGGCACAAAGCGCTTCTTTCGAAGCTCCCTTCCTATGGGCTTCCCGAGAAATTGTGCGATTGGATCACCAGCTTTCTTGCAGATCGGAGCATCAAGGTCGTTGTAGACGGTGCAAGCTCCGATTGCAAGCCTATTAATGCTGGTGTTCCACAGGGCTGCGTGCTATCGCCAACGCTGTTTCTTCTGCATATCAATGATATGTTGCATACCCGTAACATTCATTGCTATGCAGATGACAGCACTGGTGATGCTCTTTACACCGGCCGAGCTAATATTTCTCGGGAAAACGTCTCCGAGTGCCGGGACAAACTTGTGTCTGAAGTCGAGTCTTTGCTGAACAGAGTCTCGGATTGGGGACGATTAAATCTAGTCCAGTTTAACCCCCAGAAGACACAAGTTATTATATATCATATTTCTCCGAAAATTTACAATCATCTTCAAATAATGAAATCAATCAAAATAGCAACTTAAAATTAGAGCAATTTGCACTTTTTTCTTAATATCTATAAATATTTGAACAAAACAAAATTATAAAAATATAAAAATTATGAACATTCTATAAAAATTGCAGAGGGTAAAGTTCACAATTTTTCATGACAATTTTGGCACAATTTTTTGGCGCACTACAAACATATGGGTTTTTTACACATAAAATATAGGTGAAATGTTTTGCGTCTTTTCTTGGTATCGCAAGGTGAACATTTTTTACGTTTTTCTAGTTTATCTGCATCTGAACAGCTGGGCATTTCATCTTCAATTTACAAAATGCGGCGTATTGAGCATTTTATGTCCCGAGGAGTGTTTTCATAACCATCTCGCCGTTGCATGTGTGGTGTCGTCAGCTCTTGTGCTAGCCGTTTCATAAATTTGAATCTGCTTTCGGTTCTCTGTGTTTGATTGTGTGAACTCATGACGTAAGCATTTGAAGCAGATATATCCAGCAGCCGATAAAAAATTACCAAGGGCCATATTTGCGTTCGTCGGGCCGTTGAATAATTTGAGCACCTTTGATCTAATAAATCGACGGCAATTTTAGTCTGGTTATAATACATAATAACTTCTAGCTTCTTGGTATTTTCATCTACGCTAGCCGTATTGTGCATACTAGAAATCATAACCATGGCTTTGTTTTTCTTCGGTACAAGTGATGTGAGAGTTATATCGTTTGTGAAACCAAAAACCGATGATTCAACTTGTCTTTGCCGGCGTGGTAAGAATTCTGACGGTACTTCCCGTTTTTTAGAGTGCCCACCAGAGTCAATTTTTTATCCTTCAGAATGTTTACAAGTTTTATAGAACAAAACCAATCGTCTGCAGTAATATTTCTGTTCGAGCCTTCTACTGGGGGGATAAGTCGTAAAACTGCTAGCGTAGATTTTGACAACGTTTTTGTTCCGCTGTCGTCCGATGAAAAGTTATCATCTTGAGTAACTGGTACTCTCACACGCTGTGAAGACACAAATCTATTCTCACCAGTAGAAATATCTTCGTCGATTTCCTCCGAAGATGAAATACTCAAGCAGTCATCCGACTCGCAGTCTTCTGTAGGCACGGGATTGTCAGAACAAACGGAGTCCACATCGCTGCGATCTTCGTCACGGGTCTCCTCTTCATTCGACATCTCTTCTTCCAATCATTTTGTTATATTTTCGTCGTTTTTATTCATGTTGACACTAAAACAAAACAAATACACGTAATACAAAATAATCACGTAACTTCCTACGCGCGGTCAACTTGACCGCTCACGAGATTTTTTTACTCATCCAAGCTAAAGTGGTGCATGTGTAGCCTCGCTGAGCGCATGCGTGACACTAACCGACAAGTAGAAAAGGTATATAGACGCACGCCAACGCGCGTTGCCGTTTAATGGAAAAAATCAAATTCAAATATTCAACGGAGTCACGGTGACCGCGGGCAGGAACTTAAGGGTTAATAAAACATTTTGATACAAGTGAAGTCCTCCCACCTGACAATGGCAGATAAGCGTTGCTCTGTTACCTTTTTAGAAAAGAAAGGCGACCAGTACCTTGTAGAGGGAATTCACGGGCAGTTAGTACTAACTAGTAATTCGGTAGTTAATTAATTATGTCAAGATGTCGCCGCGATAGTATTTTTAACGGACCTTAAATCGAGGTAAACAAAAGATTTAAAGAAAGATTTACAATTTGACAATTTGTATTTTAATCAATATAGCCTTATTTTATTTACTTATAGAGTATACTTTTACTATGGTCCCATTTTAATTTCAACCAGATCCTGAGTTGCTGATATCAGTTAATATTTTTTTAAATAATACAATACAAATTATTTGTTCTTCTCATAGGACAGTCATGTCAAACATAGGGCCCGCGAGTCGCATGCGAGATTTTAATTTCCTCCTTATTACGACTAAGTTAAGTAAATTCAGCGATGCCGCTACTATACGGGTTTTAAATCTAGCTCACGTTGGTCACCCTTAGTTCCGTAAATAATATTTTTATCATTTCTTTTTGGGTAAATTTATTTGGAAACTGGCCCGTAAGCACTCCATTAAATTTCTAAATGTTTCAAAAAAAAAATAGAGTTTGATAACCCTGCCTATCTAATCTGTGCCTCTGCTTTACATATTACGGTACAACAAATAAATATTAGCGTTGGTCACTTATCTGAGACCTAAAGCTACGAACGAAAGTCAATAAAATCGTAAATTTCTTTATAAATATTTATAAGGCTTAATATTATATCTTATCTTCTTATACCATAATAAAAATGATTACCATAAATAATAGTTTTTGTTTGGTTACAAATACTCGGATGAAAGTAAACGATGTTAATGATATGTTAATATATTCAATTTCGACATTTTGGATGTACACGAAGGGTTGACGAAGGGTATTTATTGTGCTCATCATTTCTGTGTACATGGATATTAAAAAACATTAAAGATTGTTAAAAATAATTGGGAAGGTGTAACCTACGTAGATTTCTTTTATTTAAATTATATTTTAGTAAATATATAAAATATATAAATGAGATGATCATTTCATTTTAAATATTACACAAAATTCTCAAATAATTCCAACAGAAATGTTTTGGCAAAGTACAAATAAACTAAACGCAATGTACAAATAAAACAAAAAAGAAATAAAATACTTAAATAAATCAGATTGCAGCAACCAAAAGCTATCAAACTTAGACTCAGATGCTGTAACAGTGTTGCCACAGCCACAAGGCTGTTGCTCTGTTGGCGACTCATATTTAGTAAGCAGATGGCGGTAAATATGAGGAAGGTCAGTTGTTTCTTTGAGTTGGTGCCTCATGTGCGAAATGTGGGGTGGTTTGCAAGATGATGTTGTGACCAGGAATAAGAAAAGAATGCTTCGGTGGTTTGGTCATGTGGAAAGAATGAATGAGGAAAGAGTGACAAAGAAAATTTATGTTGCAGAAGTAAATGGCAGAGTCGGAAAGGGACGTCCTAGGCGAAAATTAATCGACCAAATTAGCGATTTATTGAAAACGGGCAAAATTAAGAGTACCCTTAACTGACGAGCATGTTTGCGTAGGTATATGGATGTGAAGGAGGCGAGAAAGGTGTGTCAGGATCGTGCCAAATGGAAGTCTTTGTCCACCCCTTTGGGTGACAGGCGTGAGTGTTTATGTGTATATATATATATATATTATGTCAGTTGTTTTGACAGCCCTTAAAAAGTATTCCGATTGACTATACTGTAAAATATACAATTCTAAATAATATCAAAGTTAGTCATAGTGTCATAAGACACAAGTTTTCTCTTATTACGGGTTTGTATAAAAACGCACTTCGCCATGTTCGCCTACTGTGCGTTCACGGCAGAGTTCACATGTAAAGTTTCGTCGTTGCAGCTCATTACAAGTCCTCAGCTGAATATCGGTCACCTCCAGACACTCGTAAAGCATAATCTCGACGCAGATTTTTATATTGTTTTAATAATATTTGGTTCTCAAAATTTCATCAAGATGTTTATAAAATTTAGTTTTTAAAATTTAGTTTAGTCTAGCAGGTTTTCTAGCGGTGGTTTTTAGACGTGTTTTATCAAAATTGATTCAGCCGTTTGAAAATTATCAGCGTAACATTACTTTTTGTGTGCATACATTGTTCGATAAATAAATAATAAACAATTGTGCGACCTTTATACATCTTAAAGTTAGCTAATATTTCTTTGCGTAATAATACGAAACATTTTATGAATAATTTTAACCCAGGATCCAGCGATTAATAAGTCCAAAAGTCAACTAAAATGACATCACCATCATTTCAATATATGTAGTTAAAACTGTCTTATCCTTTTTATTAGGCAAATAAACATGACCAAAGAATCACGTTTTAGCCATAAGTTATTAAATATATTTCTTGTATGTAAATTATTATCTTTTAGGTGACTTTGATTTTAATAGACCAGTAACTTTTTTGCGTTGAATGACATAATATTTTATGTGGAATAACAAGACTACATAAAAAAATTACCTCTATGTGAAACGCGCGACAATATTAAAATTATAGTACACGTAGGTAGTCGTTAAAAACTGTGAACGTACAGTATATATAAGAAGACAGTGTGTCGCTCATAATTTTATACACGAATGTTAATGAAATGTGAAGCTTAAATTTTACATACGTTACGTCTAAAAACCGATGTGCGGAAACACCAAGGTTCAGTCAACTACGACTATACTCTATTCTTGCTAATGGCATTCCATGGGATAGGCCCATGTTCAGCAGTGGTCTTGTGAAGAGCTGTAATGATGCTGATAATGGTGACGATAGTGAAATGAAAAACATTCCTAGTTTGCTTTACAAAAAAAAAGGCAGTGTAGCTTCATCAGAAACTATATTAACTTAAAAAACTTTAAAAAAATAACCCTGCTATATACAAATCACAGTTGGACATCGATCTCCTCTGAATCTTGAAAGGATTAGGCAAATAAGAGTCAGGCATGCTGCCTCTCAGCAAATTTCACGTCTTCGTAATATTTTTAAATTTTTCAGTCATGCGGATGTCGTTTATACACCGTCGAGCGCGTTTTAAATCAGCATTTTAAATTGCAATAAACAATTTTAGTGATGCCGGCGAAAAGTGAAACCCGGTTGGCCAGCTTAGTGTGAAATTTTAAGGTAAGCGCTGATAGGGTCCTATCCTACACCTAAATGGTAAAACCGTAAACCGTAAATAGTGAATACGATAGTTAAGACTAGAAAGACGTTTCGCTTAATACTTTGAACCCATGTAATGTTCTACAGCTTATTTGGTCAAATAGTGGATATGATTGGGCAGCTCTATTGCAGCCTATAGAAACTTGCAGCATCACCAACATAGATGTCCACCAGATATCATCGCTGAACGTCACAGATCAGCTACTCAACAGTAAATCAGTTAGATAACATAGTGAAATAAATTATAACCTTAAATATAAACCTAACATAATTATACTTTTGACCGTGTTGTAACGGTGTAAGAGTATCCACTAGATACCCCATGTGGTTTCATGGCGGTCGCAAGATGCGGCAGAGGGAAACGAGTATTTTTCTATATATTTTATTTATATAAATATTAAGGAATTTATGGATGATAACTCCTGGGAAGGGTGATCGCTACCAACCTATTTCTAATTTGTCTTGTGTTGTTAATTGTAAACATGATTGTAAGCTATTATTTGAAAAAAAAAATGTGTAGTCCCGCTGGGTTTCTTGCTGATTCTTCCCAGGACAGAGGTTTTATTTGCGAAACAGTGGTAAATGAAAAATTGATTGTTTTGTATTGTATTGTTTATAATCTACATTGAATTAAAAAGTTTCTGTTTCTGTTTCTAAATCAAGAGATGAGCAACAGCGTCTTCCTAATAACAATAAAAATATAAAATTGCGTTTGCCAGCCCTCCTGCCAAGCGTGGCAATTATGGCAACATTTTCCCTATGAGACAATCTATGGGAGAGGTCTATGTTTAGCAATGGACTATTAACAGGCTATAAAGGTAACGGTTTATATTTTTAATATCAAGCAGCCGTACAATTATGCGGTAAAATCACGCACCAATGACTCAAGCTGCGTACCGATAGTTATACAAAGGCTGTCAAAGGGACCCTCCGTTAGCCTGCTCATGTTACATTTTTTTTTTGTATTTAATGTAGGAGAAAGTTTACCACCGTCTGTTTTAAATAAGAGATCGCATGCCACCATTGATCAATCGAATTTCAGCTTTAATACCGAAAAATAAATATCTACACCTTCTTTTTAGTAAACTAATATTTGACCATTGACCAAATACGTTTTACAAACTGTTTCCCATTTTCCCACGGAATTTTTTTCTAATTAATGGAATCCTACTTGTGTATCTTGCCATTCTTTCATATTTGGTATCAGAAAAATAAAATAAAGTCGTGCGTCAAAGCCAGGAAACGAGCTGTCTGAAGATACTTCACAAAATAGTAACGAGGAACGTGATACTCTTAGCAATAGCAGTCACACCGTTGTTGTTAAACAACCAATAAATCCACGAAAAAGATCAAGGTCCAATATTAAATGCACACTAGAACGGTCTGACATAAAGCAGCCGTGAATGAACTTAAAGAACTAAGTAACAGTTTAACAATGTCTATTCCTAGTGCATCAGAAGATGAATTTGATGTGATTGGAAGACATGTAACACTCCAACTTAGATGAAATACAGGCTATACTCTCTAAATACCGTAAGAACGTCTGTGCTAGGACTGTGTGTGACACTTTCTCATTACAGCTATGAAACTGTGCCTTCACCAGACCCGACTAGACAATTCGCAGCAACATCACCACTAGTCCCTACACAAACAACGACTGAATATTATGAGGTCATTCCTACGTCTTCACACACTACGCAATTGGAACAATCTTCGAAATCAATTCTCACACAAGATGTACTTACTGTAGCAATCATATTCCCTAATATAATAAATCTAAGCTATGTAGTGCTAAGTTTTTTTTTATAGGAGAGGGGACAAACGAGCCCATGAACAACTGCAACATCAGGGAATTGCAGATGCGTTGCCGGCCTTTTAAGGAGTAGGCTCTTTTCTTGAAGGTCACTAAGTCGTATCGATCCGGAAAAATATCTGGTGGTAAAAGAAACAATCAATAGTTAATTTGATTATGAGTAATAATAATTTCTTACCTTGATAAAATCTTTTAGACTTTCAATTATTGCAGCACACACTTCTTTTACTATTCGTGTTATGGATGCTTTTGAAACTTGCTGAACATTACTGACAACAATCTGCATGCTATCCCAAACGAAAAGTATACTAAAGTTATTTCCAACTTCAATCTTGCAGGTTTTGCATCCCTCATATATGTGTATCTTAGGTCCAATTAAATTTAAGAGTATTTCCACTTGTGGCGGCGTCATTCTCATTACTGCTTTATATTCCCTGGGACCGTCATTACGTAGTTCTTCAAATATGAAATTCGTTGCCCCTTTCCTTAGCATACACTTTCTGACCCAAATACTTCTTTTTTTTTCTTTTTCTTTGGGCCAGCATTTTCAGTTCCAGGTATTACATTTCATACACTTATAGTGGTATGAACCACGAGCCGTCGTGCGTGTTTTGATAACATTGATTGCACGTGACTTGTCACATGAGAAGTCGGAAGACGAGTACACAGATGCAGTAGCTGTCTACTTTCACATCAGCAGCTCGCACTTGTCTGACCGGGTGAGACAAATCGGGCTACTGCCATGCAAGTACAGGGGTACAGTGGCTGTCTACTATCACATCATCAGCTCGCACTGTGTAACCTCGCCTAATGTAGCTTTCCCGTCGTCTGTACGCTTTGATCTTTAAACTACGCAACGGATTTTATGCGGTTTTCATCAATAGACAGAACGAATCAAAAGGACGGTGTATATGAATAATACATGCATAGGTCGACATCCAAAACTCACCCGTGCAAAGCCGGGGCTGTGGCTAGTTTTTGTTAAAAGTGAAACCAAAAGAGTACATTTTGATATTATAGTGCCACCAACTTATCTGTTCAGTTTACAGAGTCGCTAGTGGAGTGCTTACTATTGCCATTTAAGAAATTCGCCGAGGAAATAGGTGACAACATATTCATTAGGTACACATAATATAAAATAAAACAAATTTCGTGTTAATACATTAAAATTAGTGAGAATTAGTGTTATTATATATATTATTTATATTTTATAAAAATGTCATTTACAAAATGGCGGCCTTAGTTCCAATTTTGTCCACCTGAACAGATAAGTTGGTGGCACTATACATATATATTAGAATTACAAGGAGTATCGCCATTCGTGTGTCAAAATACTGTCTAAAATATGACATTTCAGAACATGCTAGCCTTAAAAAAGGACAAAAATAAAAAATAAGTCTGGTAAAAGTTTTCAACAAATCAATAATTACATTATTTTTGTGAACATTTGGGCTTGTATAATTAAACGGCGAAAACGAATTTGTAACGTTTGAAAATTTAAGAATGTAAAAAAAATCCAAGTCTGAAAATCTTACAGTCCCATGCACATATGAACTAATAGAGAAAAAAATAATACAAAACTGCACCACTGTTGTTATCACTTATGAATATAGCATAAAAGAGATGCAATTATAACTTTATGAATATCTAAATTGTGTAATTATGATAAAAACCAAGTGACAAAATCAACTTTTTAAGCCTTCATAACTTTTGTCCACTACTGCGTAGCTATATGCACTTTTCTAATTCTTACTCGTACTGTTTGGGGCACAGGCTCATACAATTTCAACCATCTTCTTTATGACCTAATATTTATAATAATTAAACACCAAGAATTGCTACGAAAAGTAACATATTATGTGTTTGTATGTACAGATAACAAAAATTCTGATTAATTTAAAAAAAAAAGGTTCAAATAGTTACAAAAACTAGTGTACTATAGTTGTAACATGAATGGGTCTGCTTGACCGGGGAAGGACCACGCTCTCACAGAATACCATTGCAAAATAGTAGATTAATGCTGCTGTGTTTCGTATGGTAAGTGTAGAGAACCGGAGACCCTTATTACTGGAAACGATTTATTCCATCTTAGTCCTCACAGGTGAAAATGCATCTGCATTTTGATTCGTAATCGAGGATAGATGTAGATGTCTATGGGCCACAGCAACCACTTACCATCAGGTGCACTGTGTGCTCATTTGTCACCCTATCCTATATAAAAAAACTAGTAACTTGGATGAGCAATACTATTCATTTTTTTATAAAACTGAAGTGACAAATTAACTTACAGTCCACCCGATGGTTGCCACTGCAGCCCATGAACACCTGCAACCAACTTTAAACAAAGAAGGCTACAGATGTGTTGTAACTAAGTGAGGACTAAAGTTGGAATACCTCACTGCCTGCAATTATACTAGCTTTCTATACTCTTCAGACCGAAACAAAGCCGGGACTGACTCCTATGCAAAATTGAAGCCCCATCAAAAAACAAAAAAAAACAAAAATTAAAAAAAAAATCGGTAATATTTTAGAATCATTTCAGTTAAATAACTTTTTTCTACTATTACCTTGCCAGGAGTTGTTAATGTGATTGCTAACAGAAAAATCATGACCAAACCATGAAGTTTCTTAATTGTTATGTCATATCCTCTTTTTATAAAAATCTTATTTAATAAAATGCATTTAAAATGATTAAAGTAACATCTTACACAGAAAGACACTTAAGAATGCGAGTAGAATAAAGTTACATCCAAAACTGACAAAAAGTATAATACAATAAAACGAATATAACAGACTATTTAACACTAATAATTTATATATTTATAGCAAAGAAATTAATACCTATTATTATACAATATATGAAAGCCTTTATAAGTGTTAGCAACTGTAGTCAAACCTTACAATGTATATTCTAAAACTACAAAATAATATATTATGTAGGTACATAAAAAGTAGTGCATTTGGAAAATACTTATTGGTATTTACCATAGGTTTTAGTAATTTAATCAAATAAATGTAAAATAACATTGTATGTTAGATTTGTAAAGAAAATCTGACAATCTTGTTTTTGCAAGTTTTGTAATACTATTTATTTTGACTTATAATAAAGATTTTCATAATGTAACCAGGGAATCTTTTTATAAACTACATTTTTTACATTTTTGTTAGACATGCTTGTAAAATTGTTGGATTTCTGAAAAAAATAACAAAAAAGAACATTGGATTTTTTTCTAAATAAATATATTAGGTGTAATCAAAAATAAAACTAAATAACTTAATGAACATTTTTTATATAAATCTGGAATAAAAATATACTTTAATAACAAATTAATCAATAGGTAGGTAGGGGGAACTCAAAGGTGACAACACACCTGCATTTTGATTCATATTTGAATACAGATATAACAGTACATGAGCTTGCTTGTTATTTTTACTTGACATATTGTTCTAACTTTCCTTTGAATGTCCATTCTGTATGTCTGTATTCATTTTCCAACACTCATTTTACAAAATATCTTTGCTAATGTGGTATAACAAAAATGTACCAAAAGGAAACAAATACTTTTGAACAAGTACCTAAAAAATAAATATTATTTTGGATGATAGTTTAAAATATATACACAAATGCAGTATTCCTGATTTCCTTTTCGTCGAGGTTTTGACAAAATGTTTACTAACAATATAATGGGAATTATTTAAAAGTGATTTTAAGAACCGTAATGAACATGACATTAAAATTCACAGAGTTACACACTTTGCCATAAATCAAGATAGCGTCTCACCGAGAGAAAGGAGAGGTTTTAGAAACAAACAAAAAAATGACCTTTTAGTAGTTTGGCAATTTGGCTTTAAGGCAAGATTACTAACCTTGTCTCCCGGGATATTTTTTGATGACATGGTGTGTCGTCTTCTCGACCTAAGATCCCAAGTCGTCGTACGGACGATTTATCCAGAGAAAGGATCTCACTGTTGCTGCGACAGCCCAGCATACGACACAAAACACTACACTAACCAATCACTCGGCCATTATCACTGATCGAGCGGTGCTTTAAAGCCACAAACACAATAATCGACCCATAGCTTGGCGCCGTAATCAACACGATTTCCCATTGATATTCATCGGTACAAATAATTTTTCACAACACTACACACAAACACGACGACTGACAGGAGCTAACTTGATTGAGTTCAGCTTGACGGAAAATGGCGAGGATTGGTTGGTCGGTTAGTAAATCCCCTCCCGTCTCATCCCCCGAAGAACAAAGATGATGTCTCTGCCCGGCGTTTGGCCGCGCATGACAGAATGTAGAACAGTTGCGCATATTCTTCAATAGAGGGGGTAGCACTATAACTACTAAGCTTCTCGTGTATAGATTATGGAATAAGGGCGAATAATCTTCCAATCATCAGATGTCGCTAGTTCAGGCTGAGGTAAAGTTTTGTGTCATACAAAGCCTTGATTACATTGAGTAATTAGTTATAAATAAATGTTTATCAATTTCTAGTCTATCATATTAAAACAATGCCATAGTGGTTTACTTTTTAATTTTTTGTACATTTTTAACTCTTATTACTTTTTCTACTTTTAGGAAAATGCGTAGATTAGTTTCATGAATTGTAATCTAATTATTATAAAATATAACTAATATTTCGGCTAGAAATATTAGACTTTACACTTTTTTAAATAATGAAATTCCCCTATTATGAAATCTGTCAAATATTTTACCTCATCTAAAGTGACGTTGCGTCGCTCTGGTGGCAGAAAAAGTCGTGAATGTCTTAATTTATTATAGCATACATAGATGGCTCTGTTTTTTTTATTATAATTTATATTAGAATTTGTGAGAAAAACGGCTCACTGAAGTTAGCCCACGAAAATTTTTATTTTTTTATTTTTCAAATATTCGTTATCATAATATATCGTTAGTTCGTGGTTTGTTCTTGATTGTTCTTTATCAATAATTGTTTGTTTGTCAATAATTTATTTACACAATATTTATTAAAAATCTGTCTTATAGTTAGTCCGCCCACTCCAATTTATAATTTCTTTCGTTATTATTGGTCTTTTTATATGCATATTAATGTTTGTTCTTTGATAAAATACGTTTGTTCTATCAAAAATATATCTATTTTAGGTTTAATTAAAAATTTTTAGTTAGTTAGGTACATAATTATACAGACGTACCTGTATTGCGCATGCGTCAATGCTGCGTTTGAAGCAGTTCCTTTAAAATCAAAAAGTTTAAAAGAAATTTAAAACAAATTAGACCGACATAAAAGAAAGTGTAACGTATGTTTATCATTTTTTATAATTATTAATAGATTTTTTTTTTGTTTTTCAATTATTTATTTGTCGAAAAGTACAACAGGATAAGCCAATTGTATGGGATATAACTGGATGGCGTTAATTATTAAAAATGCTAAAAGTGTGAGAACTGATGTTCAACTTGCTCTCTTGCTTGCGCAATTTATCATTATCTATAATAGGACAACGTAACGCACTATACATTCAGCATAGAGTAAATACAGTTTGACCACACCGCAGTATGTCCCCATCACAATTACACACCAGTGCAATGTGAAGGACACAACTACATGATAACACCAAATTATGCAAACCAACAGCAACCTTACCCATCTCAACGTAACACAACACACAGCCTCTCAGCAACACCATGCTCCTTGTCTGCACCAGAAGAATCACCACAATGGACAGAACAACGACTACCTTAGCACGAGTAGAATGACTTCACTCTTGAAACGACTCCAGCTGAATCTATCGCGCTCTGCCCCTACACTGAACTTTATACTGCAATTTGTTTTTCAATTATTTATTTATTTATTTAGTTTATCTTCAAGGGAAACATACATAATTTTAGTCTATTACATAACACATATTAATCTTACATTTAAGGGGAAATATAATGTCAAATGGCTTAGCAAGATCCTTCGTTATGCCGAAAATATTGCAGCATTAATTTTGAAATAAATATATGGTAAAGTTGAGGGTTAATGTTAGTGATTATGTTAGACGAAAACACGATTTCGTAAAATTTTCTCGATAGAAAAAAAATCCAAAATTACCTCCAAAATAAACAATAAACCGCTGTTATTCATAAAATACTTTAAATAAGATCATGAAACTTTGCATACTATCTGAACTAACTATAAAGCAGTGCTTATGTTATTTACTTTTTTTAAAACACCATTATTTTCACTGTAAAAAGAAATTACCTAAACTATCGGCGTCTTGAGCTTGAATCATAGAGGAAAGTAACATAGAGGCAGGGCCTTTGTAGTTAGAACATTTTTCTGTTCTATAGAAACTGGCATTGCATATTTAGTTCCTCAACTCCCCAAAGGACAGCGCTGGAGTAAGTTAACGTTCGGAAGTGCGTTGTTTTAGTTAATTAAATCAAATTAAATGATCGTATCACATTGACTAAATCGACGTGTTAATAATGTAAATTTAGATATTTTCACCAGAAAATGAGTTAAACAACTAATTTTGTTAAGATTTAGCTGCTTTAAGTCTAGTTTATTCGTTTAGTTGGAAGATGGAATATTGGTGTTTTAATTTCTAAACGTGACCATCCTCTACCACCATTTTGTTTGTTTTTGAATTTGACATTGGCGTTTTGTTTTTCTGACGTAACGATTGTGCTTTGAATGTTTTGAATTTTTTATATTTTTCCTATATTTTCTTACGACTTGGCTATTCTTGGACTTTGAATATCTTTGCTTAATATAGTGGCCCGTGCACGTGAAACGGACTTCGATTATCTTTCCTTCGGACATAGTTCGTATAGTTTAGTGATGGCCGCGGATAAAATTTGCTGTGTTTCAGGATGTACTAAGAGCTGTGAGTAAATTTAATTATTTACAGGTTTTACCAGTCAATATATTATTTCTTCTTTCTATTTTATATATAAGTCAGTGTCACCTTGGGCAACAATGTGATACCTAGCACAGACGCAGGTAGACCAAGAGTTCTGCATCACTTTTCCACCCTTAGAGCCAATACCTTGATATGTATACTTATAACACTACTACTTATACTACTGTCATTACACTTTTCAAAAACGCTTCTAAAATATAAATTTTTTTGTAGGTGAAGATGGCTTTATACTTCACAAATTTCCAAATTTTACAAAAGATCCAACACGCTTTTGTACACAGGTTCAAGCAGTTGGTGCTTAGATGATATGTATGTGTTTAAGCACCGAAGAATTTGTCATACACCTTTTGAATCCAAGTACTGGACCGGAGTAAAATGTTAAGTAATATTGCAATACCAGCATTGCATATGAAAGGTTAGTAAAATTTTTCATTAACATTGTAATGATCTATTCTTAATATTATGAATGTTAAAGTTAATATGGAAGTTTGTTCCTCAAATAATTAATTTTACTATCAAACATGAATAATTGAATGTATAAATTTTGAATCATTGTTAAACTATGTTCTGCAATACTAATTTTCAACTTCCATGTTGACAAAATATTATGTATTACATTCAAAGCAATTTTATGGAAAGTTTGTTATTTCTTATTAACAGTTTGATTCAAATGATAATAAAAAGCTTATAAATTAAGGCTTTTTCAAAGCTCATATGAATATCAAAATCTACACCAGTTTAAAAATATTAAACATGCTCAGAGTACAACTGGAAAGAAACATGAGTTTATGTTGTAATAACAAATAATAGTGATCTAAATATCTCTTCCAGTACTAATGAGAATATATATTACACCAACATACTATATTGTAGAATATGTTTAATGTTTAAATATTTTTAATCATATTGTCCTTTAGTATCTATTTAAAGTTATGATGATCTTCAATTTGATATCCCATTCTTTCACTTCATTCAATCTTAGAATGTCATATTTAAAGTTTAGATGCCCAAATTTGTGCAGTACTCATTTGCTTAAGAACAAAAAAGTTAGTATTTCATTTGGTCTCATTATCAAACTTAATTAATCACAAGAGAAGTTACTTGATTTGCCTGTCTTTGTAAAATTCGACATTGCTGTAAGATCCATAATTTACATTATAGTATGCATATTTTTCACAGGTGTTCTATTGTACAACGAATACTAATAATAAACTTCCATTTTAATAAAATGGAATGTGTAACTTTTAGCTTCATTTTTATTTGTTTTATTTTGTTATGCTACTAATGGTATTTGTTGTTTGATATTGTCTGTTGGAAGATGTTGGTAGTCCTTCAGTCTTAGTCGTTCAAATTCTACATGGCTAATATGTGTACGCTGTAATTTTCTGCTGATTGGTAGTAGAGGATTTAATCTTTGCAATTAATAAACCCAAGCAGGTTAGAATTTTTATAGAGCCGTCAGTTCACATTTCTCTTTGTACTATTGTTAAGTTGTCAATATATTTCAAGTACAATATAATCATTAATTGTATATATTGATTTTACAGGTGCTGTTGTTAAAACACGTTATACATAAGAAATTGCTTCAACATCAAGTTATGTGCAAGAGACAACTACTGCTCAAACATCCAGTAAGTTAAAATTGATTTTATTGTATAAATTAAAATAAGGATAATATATTGTAAATTAATTTTATTTAAAAAATTCCCACTGGGTTTTGTGCCGGTTCTGTTAAAGCTTTAATATCAAGTTGCTTTAATAGGGGGTTGTGGGGCGGGGAGAAGGGAGGTGGAAAGGGATAGATTCGCCCCTACCTGTCCCCCCACCATAAGATGCATGGTATTTTTATATTAAATGTTAAAGATCAAATTTTATAAAATAATTTATAAGTAAAATCACCTTAATAGGTAGTCGGGGAGGGGGCGTGACCCCTCTTCACCGAAGCAATACCAAAGTTTAGTTGATGGAGCCCCCATTATTTCTGGGTGGTTTATGAAAAAATAACCACAAATCTTTCTAACCAAACCTATCTGAGTTGGTGTGCCCCAAGTCCCGAGCTTGCTTTGCTCGCTCTTGTACCAAATAAAACACCAAAATGTTAACTTTAATAATTACTTTAATAAGTAAACACAACATATTTTATCACTTTTGCCATTATATTTCATCATGTTTCGCCTACACAAGTACTCCACTATTGCATTACTAAAATTTATAATATCTTAAAAACGGTTAAGTTTCGTGTATGGTGTTTCATGGTCGAAAAAGTCGGTAATGATGCAAAATACAACCCCCTAAATGATCTAAGTCGACTTAACCTGTAACCCTATCATATTGTATATTTCAATATTTATCTACTGTTCCAAATTATGATTCAAAATGCAATCAACTTGCTACAATTAAATTTATTTTTACTAAACTATAGTACAAATTTTCTTGGTCTATATAAATATAATGTTTTGTCATTTTAATTTCAGGCTTGAAGGTGACTAAGCCCAAAAGCACTCAAATTAGTACAAGAATTACAATGTTAAAAAAGAAACTTAAAAGCTTGAATATAGCAAATGAGAAATAAGAAAGTATGAAGAAAGAACAAAAAGACTGAAGAAGAAATGAATCTATTAGAAAAAGCATGTCGCTGAAGACATGGTTTCCCGAGCTTCTACGGATCCGACCTTTATGAAACGTATAATAACTGGCGACGAGACATGGGTTTATGAGTACGACATGCAAACAAGCCAACAGTCTTCAGAATGGCGTCTTGAAAACGAGCCGAAACCCAAAAAACCGCGGCAAAGTCGCTCCAAAATCAAGGTGATGCTGACAGTTTTTTTTTGACTACCGTGGTGTGGTTCACTCCGAATTCCTTCCAAAGGGAGAAACAGTGAATAAAGAATATTATTTAGGCGTTATAAAGCGTTTGTGTGAGAGTATCCGCCGAAAACGTCCAGATTTGTGGCAACACAACTCATGGATGCTGCACCATGATAATGCACCATCACACACAGCCATGATAGTGAAAGAGTTTTTAGCGAAAATTCAACAAAAGTTCTCGACCAAGCACCGTATTCACCTGATATGG
Source organism: Parnassius smintheus behrii (assembly GCA_036936625.1). Taxonomy (NCBI): domain Eukaryota; kingdom Metazoa; phylum Arthropoda; class Insecta; order Lepidoptera; family Papilionidae; genus Parnassius; species Parnassius smintheus. The sequence continues at coordinate 31,243,000 of JAUPFT010000021.1, forward strand.
CTCCGTCTGACTTTTTTTATTTCCCAAGTTTTTTAACTTACCACTTCGAGGAAAACGTTTTGAGTCGATAGAAACCATAACAAAAAATTCGCTGAATGAGCTAAAGGCCATACCGCAAATATCCTATGAAAAATGTATGGAAGACTGGGTGAAGCGTTGGAGATGTTGTATTGCAAGCGATGGGGCCTACTTTGAAGGCGATAAAATAAATTTAGATGAATAATTTGTATTTTTTGTTTTATTGACAAATTCCCGATATTTAGTACACAGAAGGTATATTTAACTATAAATACCTGACGTTCCGGTGTTGTAAAGCGCTCGAAACGTCGGGTATTTATAGTTAAATATACGTGATAAAATCCGTAAAAACTAGTATTTCAATTACTGGTTTAGTTGACAATGGTGATGTAGTGAGGACTGAACTTAGAATAGAGGTATTCTAAAAAATATAAACAGTTGATATCATATTCATTTTGTGCTTGCAGTACAAAAAAAGCTGAATTAGCCTTAATGATTAAAAGAAATATAAGAAAATTGAAGGGGTCTGGCTTCAAAATCCTTGCTACTGTATGTGACCAGGGAACATCAAATGTTAGTGCCAAGTGGAACATAGTAGATAAATATTGAAATATATATACAGGGTAACCCTGTTCATTTCAATATAAATTATATTGGTTAAGTCGACTTAGATCCTTTAGGGGGTTGTAATTTGCATCATTACCGACTATTACGACTATGAAACATCATACATCAAACCTAACCGTTTTCAAGATATTGGATATTTAAGTTTTTTTTTTATAAAAATTGTCAACTTTTTGTCAATTGTACTATTTTTTTGTAATTTGTGCATCTTATTTTATTTTTCTTATAACTTTTGTGTAGTAGATAAGTTGCTTTATTATTTAAAATACCAAGATAAACTAAATAAACTAAATTTTATGTTATTTTATTTCGATTAATTTACTTTGTATACTGTCATTACTGTCTACTTATAATTACTGTTGGATTTATTAATTTAAAATTGTTACTTTGATGAAATATATTAATTGATCGACATTTATTTATTTATTTCTGAAATTGTGTAGATTGCTCAATTCTTAATTTTTTTACTAGTTATGGGTGTAAATTACCTGAATAAAGATGATTATTATTTTTAAATTGAGTTTTCTTTTTTATGATTTACGTTTGATTACATAATTCTGCAACTAACTAGTTTTGTGCCCATATGCACAAAACTAGTTAGTTTCAGAATTATGTGATCTTGTAAAATTAATTAAAAATAATCAGTACACCAGGGATGGGGCTGTACTATATATAGAATATATATATATATATATATATATATATATATATATATATATATATATATATATATATATATATATATATATATAGATATATCGTCCGTTTAGTTCGACAACTCCACTATAGATGTCTCTGTACCACGGAATCGACTAGCAACTCTATTTCAGGTATATATAATGTACTCTGTGCATAGAGGAAAGTAATATATCGTACAGTGATGACGTGACTATTTGACATTTGACAATCAATAAGAAATCGTTCACAGTGCTGCTATCGTAATTATTACGCAGCTTGTAATCTACACAAATATTTACATATAATTATACTAAGTGTTAAATAAAATGATACGTAACGGAATTAATATTTTTTACATTATTTTTCAGTCATAAATTATATTTGCGTCGATCGTAACGCCATCTGCGGTGACATAAAGTAACTCGTTGTTTTGGATGGCGATAACAGATGTCGCATTTCGAAAAAATGACGTCAAATCTGTTAATATATGGAACTGTCCTACCCCTGGCTTGAATTCTGTCGCCCCGTTAGTATCACGGGGGGTCAAGTCTCTATGGAGCCGATGCAAACGTCGGGCAAAATAAGCGAAACAGAGACAACGCCATACGCTAGAGCTAGACAGAGAAATCACTATTGATGCTTTGCTTTGCAATATGGTGGATTATTGAAAGCGCTAAACGTACTTTGAAATATTTTTATTTCTATTGTATATTTCTTTGCTTTTATAGCATGTGCCTGAAGATTTTTACGAGATAGAGACTCATTATTTCGTGCTTCTGTGTTTTTGTTTTGTGTGCCCGCTGGACGCTTAGAGATAGAGACTCATTTCCTTATATTATTATTTGGTGTTTGTAATTCTTTTTGCCTGGACAATTTTACGAGATATAGACTCATTTCTTTTTTTGTTTTGTGTACGTGTGTCTGAGCATTATTTGTTAATATGTCACGCCATACGCGCTATGAACGAAAAAGAAAGTGTGCAAAGTGTAACATCACTGCCACAGAAGATGGAAACTTGAGTTTCCACAGATTTCCTCTACCTGGTAGACATACATTTTTAAAGTAAGTAACTAAGCTATTCTAATTTTTTGTTACTTTTTCCCTCATTATCTTATTAAGTACTTAGTACTTAATGTTTTTAACATTCATAATGTCCATAACATAGTAAACATAATGTTCATAACATAAATTTTTCATTGCTGGGCACTGGCCTCCCTCAAGGGTCACCATAACGACCAGACCTGTGCGTCTCGCATCCATCTGCTACCCGTGACCCTTACCAGGTTATTGGTCTTATCTTGTAGAAGGCCTTCCTAACTGTGATCAAAACTACACTTAGATTTTAAAAAATCAATAATTTCAGGGCACGTGTGTGGGCTGAATACTGTTACCCTACTGGAGAGTGGTCAACTGAGAAATCACTAAGAGACTTGCACTCGCAACACAAAATGTTATGCAGTAAGCACTTTGATGATTCCTCATTCACTAACAGTGCGAGGATAAGATTGCACAATTTTGCCATCCCAACTGGGACACAGGATTTAATGGTAAAGATTCGCCAGGAACAATGTGCAACTGCAAGTGAAAGTAAACAAGATACAAATATCTCAGTTGAAAAACCTCAAGTAAGTAAACATTAATTACTATATTACTCAAAACTCCATCAATCATAAAGCTTGATATGTGGTTGGAATTTATAAGTACAGTCAAACAAATACTTAAGCTAAAACTCACAGAAAGAAATTAATAGGCCTTGTCTAAACTCTATTTTAAATTTCATTTTGTTTTAGAGAAACCAAACAACCAAAAGATTGACTTGTAGAGAATGTCTTGATGCATGAAATCTGCCCTTGTACCACTGTTGTACATAAAATTTAAATAAGTAAATAAATAGACCTCATTAATTTTCATCAGGCATGATTCAGATCAAGAGCAAACTTGTATCAGTAATAATAAAAACAGTTAACTCAACGTCAACCATAGTATTGTTAAAAACCAAAATAAATACACAACCCTCAATCTCAAATAATGGTTTTCATAAAAGTATTACTTACTTACTCTTTTTTATTAGAAGTTCAATCATGAAGTTTTCAACAAGTTGAACACAAAAATGAGGATAATATGGCATTGGAAACATCCTGATAATTTAAATGTAGAAACTGATCATTACCTTTGTTTACAAAATAAAATAAAAAACCAGGAAAATAAAACTGCTTGTCTCTAGTTACTCAATTGGTAATGTAGTTTTGCAAGAGGTACTGGTGATTAAAGACTTAGGAGTAACTATTGACAGAAAGCTAACCTTTAAATCTCATATAAACATTATTGTTTATTAACAAAGCCCTGAAATTCTTAGAATTTATTAAGCGCAATATAAAGGGTGTCAATTTTTTTTAATATAATGCTTTTGTATGAAGACTCCTTGAATTTCGTTAGTGTCATATGGAATCCATCTTCTAGTGTGCACTCCCAACTCATTGAAAGTATACAGCATGCATTTACTCGACATCTTGCCTTTCATGCCAGTGGTATCTCACATAGGCAGCCTTACTATCAGCAACTGGTTAAGTTTAAGATGATGTCTCTCCAAAATAGACGAAATATTCTAGATTTGTGTTTTCTACATAAAATAGTACACCATTAAGTTAAGTGCAGTGACCTCCTTGACAGCATTTCGTTTGCTGTTCTGCATAAATATCCCCGTTGTCGCATCGCAAAAAAAATTTCATATTCCTTTTGTGAAAACTCATCTCGGTAATCATGCTCCATCGTGCATGTATGTGGAAAATAGAATGAATTTTCTAAATTGTTCATTGTAATTTTCAGGTGCTAGTGTTGGAACCTTCATTACCTGTTCAGGTGCCAACCATAGCCAACCCTACTACATCTTTACCTGTTCAGGTGCCAACCATATGTGAACCAACTACTGATAGCTTGAAGGTTTGTAGTACTTATAATAATTTTCACTCACATGTACACATTATATATGTACAACATTAAAACTTGTGAAACTTTTGTTCACATTTTTGGTCGTATAGAATGTATGCATTTATTTATTTGCAAAATTAATTAACTATTAGCTCTAGTAAACAATTATGAAATATTTTTTAAAGTACCTTCAT